>JUFY01022286.1:0-57442 GCA_001855655.1 Leptopilina clavipes
TGGCGGATTTTCAGTATTTTCGAGTTAAAAGAAAACCCTAGTGTGAGTGAAATTAGGCCCTATTTGCCTTTGCAAAAATCATCATTGTCTGGATCGTCTATCCTTTTTTCCATATAGTGCATGCGTCCTCTATTTATTCTCATTGTGTGTATCAATTTTAACTTGTGCTCAAATTTTCTTAATCAAGTTCACAAAATTTTCTTAAAATATAATTATAATTTTGGACGCATATCGAAAGGTAAAATCTGCAAATAGTTACAAAAAGTTACATCTAGAAAGGTCATATAGTGAGAGTGTTTAGTTAAAAGTGAAAATTTTATGGCTTCGTCCATTTAAGCGAGTTTTTGGAGTAAACCTTATAATATATTCTCTAATTAAAATTCTCTATTATACTTTAATCAAAGCCGGTATTACAAAATATGTATTCTTTTTCTAAATAGTATCAAAAATTGTTTTTAACAGTTTTTCCTATTTTAATAATTTATGGATGAATTTTAGTTTCAAATAATTTCCTTTTTAAATCACATATTTTAAAAGTTATTAATATATTCTGGAAAATAATATAATTTTTATTTTTGTCATTCATTTGCCTGTAAGATTATATTGGTGTATTTATATTGTACGAGAAAGATAAACAGTTTTATAGCTATAGATTGTTTTGAAAAAAGCATGCAGGTTAGAAATTTATCTGAGATGACCTTGCTTAGTTATACATGTACATATATAAGTATTGAGAAATATTATGTAGGAAAAAAAGGTTAAAAATTTAGTAAACGTGTTCTTTATTTTATCTGATTATAGTTTTCGTCATTGAAGAATTGGAGGTCCACATTGAAAGTGCGGGTCATGCCGACCACTCGTAGAGTAATGTAATGAATAGCTGTGGGAACTCAAATATTGGCACTAAGCTACAAGGATCAAAGGGTTCGGTAAATCAAGAAGATTCCGTTGAAAGTAAGCAAGGAGAAAGTTTGGAGAAGGACGACGATATCTTAACTGGTTATAGTTTAAACGATTATAATATTCCAAGAACTACTCTCGTAATCTGTCAACGTAACTCCAATAATTCCTCCACTGATCACAATTTCTCGAGGTTTAAACCAAGGTAAATATGTCACCTAATTATTCCATTTTTGATATAAAATATAAAGTTAATTAAATAATTCTTTACTTTTGATACCAGTTTTTTTCTAGTATAATCAATTAATGTGAGCTTAAAATTTGTAAATGGATTTATTTGTTTTAGAACTGGTGGTGGACCACGAAATGAATTTCGAATGGCTCGTGGAGGAGGAAGCGGTGAACGTTGTAGAGGAGGTACGAGAGGACGAGCTTTTAAGAAAACATCAATCGGTGATAGAGACTCAAATGCAGAGTCTAGCTATCACCCCCCATCTAGATCCAAGTTTCAAGAATCGTTGAAAAATCACGAAAATTCACAAACCAAGTACTATGATGATAAACGAATAAATGGTGAGTAAAATTTTTTCAAATTTCTTTTAACTAAACTTGAAAAAGAAATTTTCATTCAATATTTATTTTAATAGAGGACTCTAGAATATCAAAGTTGTTGAGACGCTTGTGTCGGGAGGACGATGTCGATCACTTTTTAGGACTTTGTAAACAATTACAAGAGGGTATATTGGCTCCAGAAAATCAGAGATATATTCGGAGAAATTTGGATCTTATTTGTGAGACTTTACTCGATTCTTTACATTCAGGACCAGGAATTAAAGCAAAGCAACAAATTGTCAAGTGTTTAGGCCGCGTTGGTTATGTTGTAGATCAAGATTTTAAGAGGTAATTTTTTCAGTAAAGAATATTAAATATAAAATTTTTAAATATAAAAATTACTTTATTTACACAAATAAATTTATATTTTAGATATATGGAGTGGATGTTCAACAAATATTCACAAGAACGAAAAGACGAGGTGAAATGTCTGTTAATTAAATCTTTCGGCGAAACACTAAAACTAGACGCCGAGGCACCGAAATTAAAGGAGTTTTCAGTGGTAATTTTTAATTTTATTTATTAAATTTTCAATCAATTTGAAATTAAGGAAATTAATTTTTTTTAGTCGATAATGTTTCATCTGCAATCACTACTTGAAAATGTAGAAAAACCGGATTTATTGATAACAACAGTTGACGCAATGCTACTTATAATAGACCTATATCCGGAAACATTCACAGGACATTTCCGTGATACAGTTGACATTCTTGTCGGTTGGCATATTGACTTAACACAACAGAAACCAATTGTTACCTATGCGAGTCGTAGTTTACAAAAAATGCGCAATTTTTGGTTGGCAGATTTACAATTTACTTTAACATTATTGGGACAATTTTTAGAAGACATGGAAAGTTATGACGAGGAATTATCCTTACCGGGATCTGGTCGTAGTTCACCTGGCGATGAAAGTATTCCCTGCATGAAAGAATGCATTCTAAAAATTACATCACTTATTTCCGTTTTCAATACAGTGACTAAAAGTATTTTAGATCATTTAAATCCAAATCTCAATTCGGCTGTGCAATGGTCCTTCCTAAATGATTGTCTTTCGAAAATGTTACGAATTGTTGTAAAAGCAATTGAAGTTGATACAAATAATATTCTTTTGTCCAATGATTTGGGAATTTCAGAGGAAAATACAGAAAGTTTAATCAAATGCATGAGAAATATGAATCTTTCTCAAAAGAATATCGAAACAGTCTTGAATAATATGAATAAAGATGATGTGAATGAGGAAAATCTCGTTCAACTTATCAAATCATTCAATATTAAAATGAATGACAAGAAGTCTGACTCTGATAAGTGTATAATGGCAACAGAAAAAGAAGAATCTTTATTGGGTTTATTAAAAAAATTGGATTTAACATCCAGAAAAAATGCGGATCTAGAGGAAAAAGAGGAATTAATTATCGTTGCGAATGAATGCGCCTTTTTACTTTTGGGACATCTTCAGAGTCGTGTCACGAAAAATGATGATTTACTGTATAAATTCATTGACCTTCAATTGCAGAGAGTTGATATATTTTGGGATGATACAATTGTTTCAACATTGACGACAATTTCAAAAGTTATCAAAGAAGTGTCGGCAAATCTTCCACTTGAATTGGTTCATAAACTTTTGGGACAAAATTCCGTTTTATTGAAATTACGTTTCAGTGATACGGTTTTAATTCAAAATGCAAGTCTTGGCGTCTACCAGAGTCTTTTGAGTTTGAAAAATATTCCACTACTTCAAGAAGCATATCGTTATGTGCTTGCGGATTTAGAAATTGCTTACAAATTGGTTGTAACGGATGTGGAAAATTTGGTTGCTGACAATCCATTGTGTAATGTTTCCTATAAGAAGAAAGACGCCGAGCTGGTTGTAATTTTTTTACTACGAGCTTTATCCGATATTGGTAAATATTTTTTTTGTTCTTATTGATTTAATTTTTATATGAAACTATAGAAAATTTATTGAACGTGTGAAAAAAATATAATTTACAGCAAATGCAAGTAATTCGATTATTGGAATGTGGGCCTTGAAACCAAGTGTTTTAGAATTGTTGGCTGTCAAATTGAAACCTTATGATCCGGTTTTATCCATGGAGAGTCCACTTTTGCAGTACAGTATTTTATATTTACTGTACGCTCATTGCTCGAGGTAAATGATTCATTTTTTATTCACTGGTCTAATTTTAATAAAAATTTATAATAAAATTTAATTTATAGGTACAATCATTTTGTGCCCAGTTCGTGTCTAATAACAGGAACAAATTCTTGTCGTCCAATGGATATTTTTCCATTAGATGTGCCAACAACTTCGCCAAACAGTGGTCATTTGTCGATAATATTAAATCTTTTGGCAAAAACATTTAAACAACAAGCTTGCAATCAAACAATTATCCTACTAACAGAATGGATGCAAGAAATTTGCTACCAAGCGGAAAATTATCTCGCTATATTGAATAAAACTGAGGAATTTCAAAATATCATTACCAGTCTACTCAAGTGTGCAGCGACTACAAATCATGATATCTCGTCGGCAATGTGTAATATTTTTAAAATGTTATTCAATGCAAAGGGTATTTCTTGGCCGGAAAATATCTACATGGAAATTGTTGATTTAATTATATTGCATTCGACATCTTCGGATAAAAATGTACGAGAAAAATATAGTCATTTATTGATGAATGTTCCATTGAACATTGTTATTCCAAAATTGAATAAGGAAACCCTTCTCTCGGAAACGAAGGTGAGATTTAAATTTTTAATTTTAGTTCTACACTATGAAAATTAATCATACAGAATTTATTTATTAAATAAAATTTCTTATTTTAGAGATCCAGACAAATTCGGAATTATTCCATTGAATCATTGACACTAGCTCAGAGAATACACATGCGTAGTAATAATGGCGAAATGCAGGCTCAATATTTTAAGACTTATATGGCATTTTTGCTCCAGGAATATTATTTTGATGCATCAAGTTTGACTGAAATTTTTACATTGTGTTGGCCAACTGTGTAAGTTAAATTGAAACATTCTTTGTAATTTAAAATATTCTATTTAACTAATTATTATTACTAATTTTTATTGCAAATTTTAACTATTTTTGAAACAATTTTTTTTTCAGATCTGACAATGAGACTGTTGCGAAAATGTTTGAAATAGCATTAGCGAATTGTTCGTTTCTCTTCTTTTGGGGTGGTTTCGAAGCAGCACAGCATTGTATTACGAATAAATTGCGTACACCTCTTGGCAAACCACAGGAAACTTTCACCACTATTGAATGTGCACTGAAGACATTAGCTAGAGAAATATCTTACAACACGGAAGGGCAAAAATCCAATAAACGTGAATTGAATCACACTCTCGAGCACACGAGAGTGCGATTGCTTGTCGAATTTTTGGAACATCTGGAGAGAGCGATTCATAATGCAGCCGATGGTTGTGCAATGGCATTATTACCACTTTCGAAACCAGTTCGTACATTTTTCCACACAAATCGACAAACTTGTCGCGAATGGTTGAATCGAATTAGACTTGCACTATGTGTTGTTTCACTTCATTCGGGTTTAGCGACAAACGCATTGCGTAATGGTCAACGATTATTGGATGATTTGAGTAACGCTGATAATACACAGGGAGCGGAATTTGAGAGAGCCGCTTTATGCATTGCCCAAGCAATGGTGAAACTCGGCGAAGCTGAAGCACTTCAAGGATTGTACATCTACACCAAGGAGAGGGATAGGAAATTTTCTTGGTTAAAGCCAGCTATTGAGGAAGCTGCCGGACGTCATGAGGCCGCTGCCGAGAATTATAAATTACTACTCGAAGAACAATTACCGAAACAAGATGGAAATAAAACCGATAGTGACAGTCAGTGTGTGACTTTTTGTGTTCAACAATTAGTCAATTGTTATCGTTCAGTGAGTGATTGGACCCAACTTGAAAATTGGAAACAACAAGAGGCGGAAGTTTTGAATCAGGAAAATGGAAAGCAAATAATGGAGAACATTGTTTTACAGCAGGCAAAATGTTTAAAAAAATTCGAAGACGGTGAGACAATTGTTCTCGAAGAACTCACCAATTGGGCATTATTGGATGAGGAGGCAAAAACAAATTGGAGTTGCGTTAAAACAATGACCGAGTGTTCCAATACTTTAACAAATATCGCTCTTCGCATTAGTATTGATGACAAGTGTGACACATTTACACAAGATATCGAAAAATGCCGAAGTTTCGCAGCCAAGACAATGGAGGAAGGTCTTCGTAACGTACCATCAGAATATCTCACCGATTCCATTTTAATGCAATATTCAGCATCGGGTTTAGTCAATCACTTATCGGGAAAGCAGTCAAATATTTTTGAACTCTCTCAAGCTGACAAGATTAATCATCTCAATACCTGTACATTGACACAAATTCTCTGGTGGTCGGATTATTTTGCAAGAATTAATAATTCCGAGTCAATGGACGAAGTCGCTAGTTTACGTTTACATGTCATTCGAAGTGCCCGTAAAGAAGGAAACTATAATCTTGCCAAGCGAGAGATTATTCGTTACTTTAAAACCGAACAAGATTTACTTCCAATAAAGAATTCGGAAAAGTGTCTATTTTCGGATATTGTGACGAATGTTTTGACAAATCCAGTACATGTGAAATGGACCAAGAATAATATGCGCGCTTTCCGTGAAATGTCAAAATTATTATACTGCATGGAAAATACCGAAGACGCGCTAAAAATTTGCAGTGTCACTGCATTGGGAATATCGCAGGCAATTGTTAATGGTGAACAATCAACGGAATTGCGTGAAACTGGAACGAAATTATTAATGACACTTGGTAAATGGATTCAACAGGATACGAAAGTAAGTGAAAATTCACAATTAGAGGAATTGTTGAGTTTTGAGTCAGTGCATAATGATGGATTAATGGATAAATTATTCGGAAAGACGACAGATTTAATACCCGTTTCGGATATGATAATTGGAAAATTAATGCAACTTGGTTTAAATCAATGTCCCGATTTACCAATCGCTTGGTCTAATTTTGCAGCCTGGTGTTATAAGTGGGGTAAAAAGATGGTTGATAATTCTAGTTCAGGCCAATTAACGGATGCCGATAAAATGAAAATTAGATCTCTACTTCCGGTGGAGATTTCCGAAAATGATCTCACGGCGGTTTTCTCAATTTTGAGTCAAAATAAAACAATTCCTGAAGATGAGGGCGACATTGACATGAATGTGATTAACACTTCGGAAATGATTGAAAATCAGTTGAGAAATGTTCCGGTATTGTGTCACGCAAATAGTGAGCATCTTTCGATGTTGGTGGAAATTTGGCGACAAGCTCAAAATCGTATTTACTCCTATTATGAATTATCGGCGAATGCTTACTTTAAATTTTTGCAATTAGCGAAAAAAGATACAAACGATTGTGCAACAATAACGGCAACCTTGAGAATATTGCGATTAATTGTGAAACACGCTTTGGAATTGCAAAATGTCCTTGAATCGGGTTTATCGACAACACCCACTGCTCCTTGGAAGGAAATAATACCTCAATTGTTCTCAAGATTAAGTCATCCGGAGGCTTATGTTCGCACTCGTGTTTCTGAATTGTTGTGTCGAGTTGTTGAGAATTCACCTCATTTAATAACATTTCCAGCTGTTGTGGGCGCTGTGTCAAGTCAGAAAAGAAATTTCAACGATGATTCCGAAAATGAACAGTACTCTGAAGAGGAGAACGATGACGCTAATCAAACATTTATGGACAATTGCTTTTTACAACTAGCCGATTGTCTTTCCAATCGAATTCAAGATTCAGTGATACAAGTGAAAATACTAGTGAGAGAATTACGAAGAATTACATTATTGTGGGATGAATTGTGGCTCGCGACCCTATTTCAACATCATTCGGAAATTTCGAAAAGATTCGAACAATTGGAATTGGAAGTGCAACGTGTACAGGATAATATTTGGCTCACACCCGACGATAAGGAGAAATTAATTGCCGAGAAGCACAGAATTATATTACGACCAATAATTTTCATTTTGGAGAATTTGTTATCAATGACTTCCGTAACGGCAGAAACACCACACGAGAAAATGTTTCAAGAGAAATTTGTCCCGTCTATTGAGAAAGTGATTAATAAAATGAAGAATCCGAAAAATCCGGCAAAACCACAAATGGTTGCTGTACCATTGAAGCAACTTGAGAGCAAATTAGCACAAAAGGTACACAAGAGAGGTGCTCATTCTCTATTGATGACGGATATCAGTCCAACTCTCGCTAATTTGAAAAACACGTGTATTGCCATGCCTGGCGTGAATATGGTTAATAATAAAATAGTCACGATTCGATCTGTTGACAATAATGTGCAAATTTTACCAACTAAAACGAAACCAAAGAAACTTGTTTTTCACGGATCTGATGGACATGTGTACACTTATCTTTTTAAAGGATTGGAGGATCTTCATCTTGATGAGAGAATTATGCAATTTCTCAGTATATGTAATACCATGATGTCGAAAAATAGTGATACGAAGAAAGTTTACAGAGCGAGACATTATTCTGTCATTCCTTTGGGTCCACGATCTGGTTTGATTCAATGGGTCGATGGTGTGACTCCACTTTTCGCTTTGTATAAACGATGGCAACAAAGAGAGAGCTCGATGATTAATAAAAGCAGTAATTGTACAATTTTACGACCTTCCGATTTATTTTACAGTAAATTGACACCACTGCTCAAGGAACGTGGAATCACGTTGGATAATCGAAAGGAATGGCCCCTCCAGGTACTCAAACAAGTTTTATCCGAATTAATGGCGGAAACACCGAAAGATTTGTTGGCAAAGTGAGTTTTTCTTTTCATTTTACTCTAGTTTTATTAAATAAACGTAAAATTTATACCACACTGATTTTGCTTCTCCATTTATAGAGAAATCTGGTGTAACAGCATTAATGCAGGAAGTTGGTGGCAGGCGACAAAGAATTATTCTTATTCCGTTGCTGTGATGTCTATTATCGGCTACATTATTGGACTTGGTGACCGACATTTGGACAATGTTCTCGTGGATCTAAATACTGGTGAAGTTGTTCATATCGACTATAATGTCTGCTTTGAAAAAGGCAAAACTTTGAGAGTTCCTGAAAAAGTACCTTTCCGAATGACACCAAACATCAAAACGGCTCTAGGTGTCACAGGAGTTGAGGTAATATATTAATTAATTATTTTTAATTTAATTAAAGTGAAAACAAGTTTTGTTGTTTTCGTAATTTTATTTGATAAAAGGATAATACTGATAAATCAGAGTACAGTCATTTCTAACGATCGATTAGATTTAAAGGTACAATTATCATAAATTGTGTGCAAAGTTGTGTCCTGTGTTGTTTTACTGACATCGTCATTTTGAATTTTTTCCCCTGACAATTCACTTTGTTTTCTCAAATAATGCTTTAAACTGGAATTAAAATCGTCATGATTTGGCGATTGAAAATGCAATAATCTTTGAAATGCTTTTCGAAAATTTGAATTTTTCCATGCATAAATCATTGGATTCATTCCACTGTTTGCCATTACTAGGGAAAATGTAACTTTGTAAATTATTGGTGTTGATTTTTTGTAAAAATCAAAAGCGCGAGTACAAGCAACAATCAAATAAGGTAGCCAGCAAATTGAAAAACATCCGACTATTAAAAAAACCACCTGAAATTTATAAAACAATTCTTTATATTTTGTGCATTTTATATATTTCATTAAAATTTATGTACCTGAATATTTTTTCGATCCCTAGAATTTGATTTGTCAACTCCATTTGATTTTAATCTCTGCACGTGAACGTTTGTTTCTTTCCAAATTTTTAGATACAATATTAATACACTAATCCAAACTATGAAGAATATTGGTGTTAAAACTGCGACAACGTAATATCTAGATAAACAGATTGAATTTACTTATTCGATTAAAAGATTTTTTCTTGTAAATTAAATTTCCTAAAGGGAAAGAAAATGTTGGAATGGATTTTGCTCACCTTGGTAGTACAATTCCTAATTCACAGACAGATGTTGAATCGAAATTGTGCCAATAGACTGGTATCGTGGAAATGGCTATTGATATAATCCAGCCAATTGCAATAATTTGAAAAATAACTTTTAATGTTATAAATGTGGAATAATTGAATGGATAAATAATTGCAATGTATCTATCAATAGCAATTGCACTAACATTAAAAACACTCGCACAACATGCTAAACTTATTAAAACAAATCTTAAAATGCATGTTGCTTCCGTTTTATTTAGAGATTCACTGAAATAAAAACCTAAATGATATGGTAATGTCAGACCAACTAAAAGATCAGAAACAGCGAGATTCATGATTAAATAATTTGATATAACGTGACGTAAACGACGACTCATTTTTACGGCAAGTATTGTCAAGACATTGCCAAAGACAATGAGAAAAAATAGTAAAACATCAATAATTGCCCAATAAATTGCACTGCCTGGTAAAACGAGGATTTGCAAATTCTTTGTTCCATTTGTTATTGTTGTTGTATAATTTCGTAGTATATCCTCCATTTTTCAATATCTGAAATATTTTCAATATTTTAATCTCTATTCTAAAGATTGGAAAAACATTTTAATATTTTTTTTTAATCTTTGCAATTTTTAATGAAACTATTCTTGTCAGATGACGATTTGGGACTAAAGGTGAAACTTGGAATTTATTTTACAGTATTCAAATAATTGATGTATAAGTGACTAGAACTGGTTTTTGAATCATTAATTCACTCACCGATGAAGTTTCTGTGTTATGATGTCACTTTAAATAAACCCGAAAATTTTTCTTCATTTTTTTTTCGCTACTAACTGCGTTTTTAATAGTTCTGCAAAATTGAATTCAAATCTTGCATTTATATTCGAAAAGAATATTTAAAACTAATTATAAAATGATTTATTGAATTTATTATTGAATAATTTATTAAATTTACAAAAGAAGGAGAAAAAAATTAATTATAAGATAATTAAATAATTAAATAATAACAATAATAACAATAACGAAATAATACAACAATAATAATTTTGTACAAAAATTAATAAACTTACGATAATGAATAACAAAATTGCAGTGTTGAGATTTAGCGATAAAATCTGACGATATTCGTGGGAAACTGGCAAAATTATCAATAATAGTAGTTTATATTTCTTTTAGTTGTGGAATACATTTCCTTATCATCCACTCGATTCATCGAGCATCTGTTTATCTACGCTTAACCATTAATCGAATTTATATTATCTTTTTGATAATTAGAAAATAGAGAATAGAAGTTTTTTGTTTGGAAAAAATTATTATAATTATTAATTTAAAACGAGGGGGAATAATTTTAAATAACGATAAAGGAGATGCTTTACTTATTATTTACCAAGTTATTCTAATGGTAAAAAGTTTATTCTAGAATAGATTAGTGTACTATCGTTGATTAGGTTTTTTCTTTTCATTATTTTTCTTTTTTTTTATTAAACATGGAGGTAGAACACGCAAACTTCATTGATTTTCTCTAATGTGTAAATTCCCAGTTAATGAGGATCGTATAAAATTTTTCCGAGAAACAAAATATTGTTATTATTCCTTAATAATTGTAATTCTATTTTAAATGCATTTAATTTTAATTCTCTGTGATTTATTTGGAAATTGTTTGGAAACAATTTCATTTTTTAGAATTCATTTAAATTCGTTTTTGCAAAATGAGTGATTTATTTTGTTATTTATTTTGTTTTGACTGATAATTTTGGAAATTTGTTTTTTTTATAATTTGAAAATTTTTTTTACAGGGTATATTCAGATTGGCATGTGAACATACGTTGAGAGTGATGCGTCGAGGTCGTGAAACTCTTCTAACTTTATTGGAAGCATTCGTTTATGATCCGTTGGTGGATTGGAGGGCAGGAGCTGATAATAGTATCGCTACTTATGGCGCTTGTCAAGCAAGAGCAAGATGCACTGGTGTGGGAAGAAAACAACTCGAGGTTGAACTTACTCGAGCAATGTTCGCTGTCAGGACCACTGAGATGCGCTCCGAATGGCTCGCTAATCGGTTAGCTTTCTTTAACATTCCTTTTCCATGGATTCTCAATATTTATTTATAACTTCCCTGTGTCTTCTTAATTTCCTTTCACTTAGTTTTTTTTTTAATTAGTTTTTCGATTTATTTAATGGTCGTTTACTTGATAAAGTTGTAATTAAAATTTTTTTTCTTTCTGCAAACTAGAGAGGAATTGGTGAAAGTTTTTCCATTGTTGTGTCATCACATGAACAATTGGATGGAAGCAACCGAAGGTACACAGCAATGTCAGGGTTTACTACAGGATCGACATCAACAATTGGCGCTCGTTAAAGAAGCTCAAGCAATGGGGAGAAATCATGCTCTTTACTCAGTTATCAAGCGCTACAATACTTATAAGAGAACAAAGGATGCCCTTGAAAAAGCTAAAACCGGATTGAAGGATAAAATAGACGAGTGTCAAAAGCAGATTAACATGCATAACGTAATTGATCAAATTGTTTCTCCATTCCAGTCATTTGGCATTTTTCTGTTTAATCGAAAAATTTTATTTTTGCTTACTTTCAGATTGCTTTGACAGCAGTGCGTGGTCCCCAGTTGGGTCAATGGTTGGCAGAAGTCGGAAGTCCTGCGAATCAAGAGGATCATCTTGTTTTTGATTTAGTGAAGGAATTCCTTCAAAACGCGGGACAAAGTCAAATGATCGTTCAATGTGAACAGTCGGAAAATGAATTGACACAATTAGCCATGCAACAATTAATCATGATTCGCAATTGCCTTGATCTTATGAGTCAATATTCGGCAATTTGTAATCTTTATCCAATTTCAATAATGGCTCAGCATCGTTCAGTCGCTTATCACAATTGGGCGAATAAGTTACTAATCACCGGCACTGTGGAAACTTGTCAAGAAGTGATTGCACAATTAGAGGGAAATTTCGATCAAACTGTGACTAATAATCCCCAGGTTCAACAGATCATTACATTTTCATATCAAATGCAGGCGTTCCTCAACAATTCTAATGAGAGATTCAAGAAGGCTTATCAGCGTATGGTCACTGAGGGTTTGCCCGAGTCTTTGGGATCAATCGATAAGGCGTACACGGAATCGAGATCACAAATTGGAATATTCTTAAGACGGGAGAAGGGAGCGGAAAAATCACTGGAGTGTGTGATTATTACTGCTTTATGTGCATTGAATAAAAGATACCTAATGATGGAAGGAGCGGCGAAATGTGCGAGTGATTGTCTAGTGGATTTGACATCAAGAGAGGGTGATTGGTTCCTTGATGAAATGAGACTAATGTCATCATTGATTGCAGAACTTGTGACATTGATACCCGATAATCATAAATCGAACAATGATGTAAAAATTCCGCTCGTTCTTAAGTGTCTCAAGAATGCTGATTTTATTTACAAAGGTCTACAAGAATTGAACTTTAATTTTCACACGATTATTCTACCAGAGGCGATGAAGACAATAATTATTGAAGAACCAACAGTGATGCGAATGGTAAAGGAACTTGATGAGATCATCTTATCAGTGGGCGTACCATTGGGTGAAATACTCGCACAACTTGAAATGCATTTGAGATTCACTGTCATGGAGATGGAGAGTCCTCACGCAATTGTTCAAAGTCTCGTGGCACAAATGAGACTTCGTTTTGAAAATCTTCTGTCGAGGCCAGCTGACGCACAGGAATTAAATCAAGACGAAACTTTAACGCCTGGACAAATGTTACTCATGGGTTTTAATGGTCTTTTTGAGAAATTACAAATGGAAGGTAATACATTGGTGACGGCATTGAGTACACTCGACATACCGCCGAGTTGGAAGAAAATCGATCAAATTCGTGAAGCTAAAGAAATGGCGGCGCCCATTTTCAATGAAATGGCACGTGGTGTGTTGGATGATATATTTCTCATTAAACGTTTGCACACGATTCAGGAATTTTTCATCATGTGTCGAGATATTGCTACGGCATTTAAGGGAGGATTGGCGAACGTTCATGATGATGATAGACTTAATAAACCAGTTCGAGTGTTCACTGCTGACTATGTTTCGAGACAACTACTTGGCATGACATCGCAAACTTTAGCGATAGCGTTATGTTTTCTTTTGCAGAGAATGGGTTTGAGTGTGACTAGCGAAATTGAACAACGAGATGTGGGAGCTGAAAGTAAAGTTTCATTGGAGGAGCTCTGTAGAAAATTAGTTGATTTATGTTTGAAGAAAAATTTATTCTCTGGATCGGTTCTTACACAAGCGAATGCATTGAGTAATACACTCGAGAGTGCATGGCGTAGAAAACAGAGTTCAAAATTTGCACAACAAAGCGTCGAAATATCTAGAGCAAGTGTTCAGAGACTTCAACTTCAACTGACTGCACATAATTGGCTACATGAGGATAGTCTCTTGCTGCGATCCAATCTCAATTTGTTGAATCCCTTGAGTAAGTTATTGATTTATTATTATTATTTTTTTTTCTAACTTTAATTTAAAAATTTATTCCAATTGAATTTTTCTACAGATCGACCAACGTTTATGTTGGAACTGAGAAAATCCGCAACGGCTCTGACGGCTCTACAATCTCGAGTATGTGAAGCAAGGGAACAACAACAAAATTTGGTGGCAAGTGCTGTTCAACGTTTAAAGTGGGCCGCTGGAGCAAATCCGGCCCTAAGTGAAGTGATGTCCGCATTCGATAATGCCGTTTTGACATCTTGTGAAAAACTCACAAGACAACATAATTTAGCATCAATGATAGTAAGCACCTGTAATTCAATTTTACACTATGAGGCATTGAGAACAAGAACTTCGGAGAGTGTGACAAGTGATGCAAATTTTATCAAACTGGTGAAACATTGGGAGGAAAGTTGTAAATTGACAATGAATTTGACAATAACAGTGACAATGATTGAAGAAAGTCTTGTGGAATTATTACAACTGGAAAATACAGTCGATGCAAATTGGCTACGACAAGCGGAGAAATTAATTTCCGATGCAATTGTTGATACGCAAAAGAAATTACAAGAGAAACAAGATGCACTTGTCAATATACATGAATGCTTAAGAGAGCAAGTTGCTAATTTACAAACCGTTCTCGCTGAACATCATCGATTAATGAGCGATGTTCGTGTTTTATTGCGCACCATGGCAAAGCAGGAAAATATTGTTGGATTACAGGAATTTTTAACAACCTATCGTTCATTCACAGAGAGTATTTCGTCAGTTGTCAAGGAATTGGAATCGGAGAATCTCGATCCATTGCGTGCGATTGCTGTGAAAGGTGAATTGGAGAATTTAGCATTGAAAATGCCAGCGTTGTATGAGGAGCTTCTTGAATTTGCGAATGAGCAGAAAGTGGCGACGAAAGCATTTGATCGGGAGTCCAGGAAGGCAAAGCTTATTAGACAGGATAGTGTGTGTCTCAGTCCCAGGAAGGGAATTCCATTGGTCAGAGATCCAACCACGGGAAAAGGTGATAATTTCTTTTACATTTAATTTTACAGAAAAAAAATAATAGAATTATATTTTTTATGAAAATTAAATTCTAGTTCTTGTTTTGTGGTTTTAATTTTTGTCTATTTGAATTACAGCTGTGCAAGAGAGGAATGCGTATGCCTTGAATGTTTGGCGTCGCGTGAGAATGAAATTAGAAGGACGTGATCCAAATTCATCGAGAAAATATACAACACCTGAACAGGTTGAGTATGTGATCCGCGAGGCACAGAGCTCTGAAAACCTGGCCCTTCTGTACGAAGGTTGGACTCCATGGGTCTGAGCGAATGGAAGACGGCGTTTTTCGCGCCGTTGGGCTTAACTCTTATTCCACATGGTACTCAATCTCGTACCAATAACTGCTCTTCGTTGAAAGGCCAAACTACTGTTTGATCAGGGTGCTAAACAAACAAGCCTATTAACATCTGGGAAGAAGAGCCACTATAAAATACGGGATCAAAAAAAAAAAAGTCCAAGGTTTATCCCGTGCTCCTAAGATGGAATATCTCATGAGCTGAATATAAAAACCGCTCCGAGGTAAAAATTCTAATGATTATATCTCAAAACGGTTGACGCGCGCGCTGAGAGCTTGCGTAGTTCCAAGGATCATGTTCATGATCCAAAGAACAGTAAGTAGTTGAAATCGCCAAAGTATATCGCAAAAAAAAAAAAAATTGTCAGTGTATTTCCATAATAATATTCAACAATTGTTTAATTGTTTAATAATAATGAAATTTTCAATTCATTGTTATTTAAATTTTGACAGTGAAAATTAAAAAGCCGTTTATAAATTTTTCTCCTATTAAACATTCAATAATTTCTGTTTTTTGTTTTGATAATTTTCAAAAATCTTTTAAGTATTTTATTTTATAAAGCTACGGAAATTGTTTAAAGTAGAAAATTATTTACAAAAGAAAAGAGAAAACTGATTGGAAAGTTCATTATTATTTTCAAAGTACCTAAAATGTTAAATGTATTACACTGTTATGGAATATTAGCGATAAAGCGATGGGAATGGCGATGATTATTCGACGAAACTGGTTTCGTAAACGTAGCATATTTCTGCTAGTTGTGTCGTTACATCTGGGTGGATAATATTTTTTATTTTTATTATTACTTTTTTTTAAATTCATGATGAACGTAGAATTGCTGATTTGTCTGGAACTTGGAATTTTTTCTTACTTTTTCCATATATTTTCAATTTGGCTGAAATGTTATTTTAGTATAAAATTAATATTTAGATAATAAAAAAAAACAGATAGTAACAGATACTAATAAAAAAAAAACTTGAACGAAAACAAATATTAATCAATAGACAATCATTTTAAAATCATTTTAATTAAAATTCTTTCTATTTCAAGTAAAAAAAATTAAAATTTTTTTCCCATTAAATGACATATTTTTAAAAAAAACCATGTAATACCTTCAAATCAGCAAAAATCAGCTTTATCAGATATAAAAATAATTTTTATAAAACTGCTCATTCACAATTTATAGGCAGTTAAAATCTCATTAAATAATTTTAGAAGTTAGTCATGAAGTAAATTTATAAAATTTTTATTTCTGAGTGTATTCTAATTAATGTCATAAATATTTTTTTCTGGCGTTTCTAAATTCGCTCAATCGGTTTATTATTTTTTTTTCGATTACTTTAACATTGCTAAAATAACTATAGGTTTAGACACGTTGTTCAGGGGCTTTTTCAGTCCTATAATCAAAGAGTGAAATTTTAACTTGAACAGCTCAATACAGTCTACAATAGCTGTAGTAATGTATTTAAATATAATTTTTATTCAGAGAAATATTGTTTGCCTAAAAAAGGAAATTCTTGAAATAATACAGAAAAAAATGCCCTTAATTTTTTTCTCCAAAAACTGAAAGTAAATTGTAAAATTATTATTCATTTAACTTGATTAAAATAGTGGAAAGTTCATTTTTAATTAATAAATATATAAATAAAGGGCTGACAAAATTAACTAATATTACTATTTTATATTAATAAAAGCAATAAATTAATTTGATATTCAGTAACAATTCAATAACGTACAAGTTGGTAAATATTTTTTGTTATTAGTTGCAAATTTAGTTTTATTAATAAAAAAATTCCACTGCTAACATGTTTTTTTTTATTAACAAGTTTATGACCAAAAAAAGCAATAGATTTCCATTGAAAAATATTGTGATTTTATATTATTCACAAACTAAATGTTTATAAAATTGAATAATAACTGTACTTCGATAAACCTTATTATTTCAACGGAGGCAACAATATAAAAAATTATATTGATTCCAATATGATTGATTCGAAATAAATTTATTAATCATATTTCCAAAGATTTTCTTTCACTTATAGTACAATCATTATCACAAGATATTCCCTGCACCCTTAAAAAGTTCACAAACCATTTTTCTTTTAAGAGAATTCATTCTTTTTGTTTCTCTCATTTTTTTGTTTCTTTGTTAATTTTTACAGTCTTGAAATTAAAAATTTTCTTAAAATTACAATTATTTAACTACATCGTTTGACGAATTAGGAACCAATAAAATTGTTAAATAAATATAGTTTAAAAATTTCAAACTTAAATTTGATTACATCTTTTCTAATTTACATGAAAATTAAAATTTAATATATACAATAAATTCGTTTAATATATCTATACAAAAATTTCTTTTATAGTTTTATGGTGGATCCGTTTCAAGAGTAAAGAAAAAAATTTGTAAAAAGTCAAATTAAAAGTTAACAATAAATTACAAAAATTTAAAAGACTTACTTGCTATTTTGGAATATAAGTTTGAAGATAAATTGTTTGTTTCTTTAATACAATTAGAACTAGTTTAAATATTTATCTTTTCAATAAAAAGTTATGTTACTGTAATTTTTTACTTATATGATTCATAAAATGTAACGTACTTCTGCACTTATAAAAGCATATCTACAGTTTTGAATATATGCAAAGGTAGTATAAATTTTTACATACATTTTAACTATTAATACTTTTTTAAATATTACACGCACCCAAGAAGAAAGATACTGGCTGAATATTTTCTATTTACAAAATTTTCTACTTTTCTTTAAGATATTGACGGATTTTGAGATTTCTGGAACGTAATGAATTTAAAATTTTTAAATCAAAAGCATTATTAATTAAAAATGTTAATTGAAAATATTACTATTGTTACTAATATTTCTAAGATAATTGTTAATTATATTTATAAATTTTACTTAAACAATCTCATTAAAAGTGACCGTTTCAGAAATCTTCAGTAAATGAAAAATAGAATTTGAAAAAATGAAATTAAAATCTTTTTGATGTTCAGTTACACCGTAACTTTTAACAATTACTATAGAGATTTTCAGTCAAAAAGAAATTTTTACCTTCTTTTAGATATCTCGTTTGAGAAGTTGATCAATTTGTGTTTTGTACATTTCTTTGACGTCTTCTAAATCTAATCGAAGTTCCTCATTCTCCTCCATTTTTTCACCGTACATTTGTAAAAGAGCGTCATATTTGGTTTGCACATCATTTAAATTTTCGTTTAATGCTTCAACTTCAATGACTTTTGAATTTAATTCTTCGACTTTTAATGATAATGAAGACAATTCCAAATTTAATGTATCTCTCTCTGCATTTCTGCGTGACAATTCCCACTGTAATTGTTGTATCTCACCTGTGGAACAAAAATATTTTACTGTTTACATTTTTAATTAATTAAATATAATTTTTATGATTTAATTATTGAAATAAATAAATTATAAAATTAAAATTTTAGTAAAAAAATTATCTTAGAAATAAACAAACCATCTCGTTGCTTCAATTGTGATTGCAAATTTTCAAAAACTGAAGTACTACTCGAGCCTGCTCGAAGACTTTCGTAAACATTTGGAAATCTCCCCGAATTGCTGTCAAACATTGGATCATTAAACTGAAAAAATGTAAATAAAGTAAATTAAAAATAGAAAACGAAATTTTTCCCGAAAGAAAAAATTTTCATAAATTCACAAAATTTTGAAATATTCCTGTAACGAAAACTTAAAGTACATTACCACTGGCCAAATACTATTGACACTGCTCATTGAATCCCTTTCAATACTCAACGTTGGACTTAATCTAAATTCTTCTTCAACACTTTGTTGTTGTTCAATAATCGCATGATTTTTCCTTTTCTCCGCATCAGTTGCAGCTTTTTCCATCGATAATTTATTTTCCAATGAATTGATTTCTCGTTTTAATTCTTTCATTTGATTCAAGTGTGTTTGTTCCATTAATTTTATTGTTTCTTGATGTCTGAAAATTTAATTTGAAATATTCCGATCGTATAAATAAATAAGAAAATATTGTTTAGAATAAAAATGATGATTACTTACTTGATATTTTCTGCAACGATATTTTCATTTTTCAGCTTTAAATCATTCGTTAATTCTTCAAATCTCGCGCGATCTTGTTCCTTGGCATGAAGTTTTGTTTCTAAAGTGGAAACTCGAGATTTAAATGTTAAATTATCTTCTTTTAATGACTGATCAGTTTCAGTCAAATTTTCCAATTTAGTTTGAAGTTCAATTATTTTTTCAGACATAATTTTTTCCTGTTTCATGAAGGTATTCGTTTTTTGTAAAAGATTTGCCTGTAATTGTTCCAATTGTCGTAATAATGGTTTTGTCGCTGATGAAACAGATTCGGAAATCTCTTCACTTCTAGTTTCCGAAATTTCCAATCGCTTCAATAGTTCCAAATTTTCCTGCTTTAAAGACGCTTCTTTCCTAAACAAATTTTTAAATTCATTAAAATTTTTTATTATTTTTTGGAATATTTTGCTGAACATTTAAAAAAAAATTATTCTTCAAATTTACTTAATGTGAGCTTCTTCTGTTTGGCGCAATTTTATTCTTAAATCTTCAACTTGTGCCGATAGTTGACAAGAATCACCAGCAGTGTCCATGGCTTGTTTTAATTCATCTTCTGAAGATGTTAATTTTTGCTTTGTATCTGAAAGCTCCCTGAAAGAAGAAAAATTATGTTATTTGTCAAAAAGTGAGACAGAAAATTAGCTTCGAATGGTAAAATATTAAAAGCACTCACGTTTTTGCAGCGTCGAGACTCTTTTTATAAACATCCATTTTATTCAATGCGTGATCTAATTTTTCCTGCAAGCTCAAAATCTCCTTTTCCTGTTTTTTAGTTTTCGCTGTTAACGAATGCACAGCTTCAATTTGACTTCTTTCAACTTCTTCTTTTGCATGAAGGGATCTCTTCAGTCTGTCCAATTCCAAACCCTGTTCTTCAAGTTGTTCCCTAAAAGAAATTTAATTTTCAAATAACGAATAAATTTTCAAAGCTACAATAGAAAGCTTACTTTTGATTCTTTAAAGTCGATTCGTTCTCTTTCTCTTTAGCGCGTAATTTTTTAATAATATTGCTGTGCTGTAATTGTTGTTTACTGAGTTTTTCTCCCTCTTCACGTAACTCCTTAATAACTTCATCTTTCTCAGCATTAATCGACGACATTTCCATAGACGACAGTCGAGTTGCCGTCTCTTGCTTCAATTGTTCCAAATGTTTCCTAAGTAAATCTCGATCTCGAATTGCCTGTTGAAATTTTCTCTCTAATGCCGAAAGTCTCTGTGTATATTCGTCTGTTAATTGCGATAAATCTTGATTTTGTTCCACATGTTTTTCAACGCTATCAAGTTGCCTAATAATAAATAGAAACAAGCAAAATCAAAGATCAATAATAATAAAATTATTTATGAAATAAATTAAAATACAGTGAGGAAAAAAAAAAGAAATATTAATACAAACTTTTTTAGACTGTTATTTTGATCGTGTAATTCCATGTTCATTCTACTGACGTCAATAAGTTTTGATTCACGAGCTTCTAGAATTTCTGTCATTTCTTGAATGCGTTTTAATAATTTTTCTATTTCTAAATTTGTATCGTCAGAACCAATGCTTATTTCACTGAGTTCCCGAGAATGTCCCCTTGTTTTTAAAGCCTTTGTTAATAGATCACTACTTTTATTTAAGTGTAATTTCGCTGGACTTTGTCGCGATTGGGTCGAACTTGAATCGCCATTTGGACTGTGAACACAAATGAGATGAAAATTTGTTTTGAAAATTATTATTCTTAAAAAATTTTTTATGTTTCGAAAATTACCTGGATATTATTTCAATGTCGCTAGAAGTTGTTGTTTCTAATTCATCACCAGACGTGTGTCCACTGGTTTGATCCGAACCAATTTTTACCAAATCTGAACGACTGAAATTATAAATTTTATATTAGTGTCTTTCCTTTTAGTGAAATTGATCGGGAATTTTTCTGAATTATCATATTTATCAGTATATATTATTCTTTTCATACCTTTCAGAAGAAATAGGTGAATTTTCCCTGGGGACTTCAACGCAATGTCTTTCAGTATCACTATTGTCACTTTTTTCATACATCGCATCAGCCAACATTGATTTCACATAAGAGCTGGATGTCAATGGCGCTTCGGCATTTTTTGTCTCGGCATTTCCAATTAATGTCGCATTATCTTCGGAACTGCTTTCAATCAAAGTACCTTCACAACTTGAATCAGTCAACATTAAATATTGATCAGGTACTTCGGCATTTTCAATCTTTTGACTCTGAATACTTTCTTCATAAACTTCTGGCTCTGATGGTTCGATTGTCAAACTTTTCATCTGCTCGAAAGGATCCAATTCGTCATTATTTTTCACAGTCTCAAGACATTCTAGTTTTCTTATTGGTTGTGTGGTTATTGGTTCCAGTGGTAAATGTAGATTATGTTTTTCCTTTAATGAATCGAGACTAATATTCAGAGGATATTCAACACTTGAATTCATCGACACATGACCAGCGTCTGAAAAGGAATTTTCGGTAAATTCTTTCTTCATTTTCGCCGGATCTCGAGACTCAAGAATTGTCATGACAGTTGTTTCGGAAGCGGACGTATAAGAATCTTCAGCGAGGCTTACTTCATCGGATTCATCGACATCGGGAATAACTTCAACACTGTCGGGCGAAATTTTACTTGTGTAATCAATTTCTTTTTGAATTGAGGAATTTTCTCCGATTTTAGATTCAAACATTGAAGTTTTTGCTTCCTCCATTGGTGATTCATAGGGTGAGATGTCTGAACCATCTTGTAAAATATCAATTGCACTTGATGAGGATTTGAGTTGCTTTTGATCTGTTGGTGATAAAAATGGACTACTGTCGCTTTTCCAGTCGCCTAAAACTTCTACTGAACTTGGAGACGTTACCAAACTGTCGGGCAAAATTTCAACTGATTCGGAAGTCACCTTTGGATCTGGTAATGAAAGACTGAGAGATTGACTTACGGAATTTAATTCAGATTCAGGAGTTGTCGTGCAATCGGTATTTGGTTGTGATCCAAGAATTTCAACACTTTCGGAACTTTTCTTATCACTTTCACAGGAAATAATTGATATTCGTTTTAATGTATGAACTGTATTTAAATCGGATTTCTTAATATCGATATTTTTTTTCTCACTATCAGAGTAGGGATCGTTCAGGGAAGATTTGTCAAGATCCTTCTTATTATCGATTTGTAATTCTTGGGTCGAAATGTTTGTTTTGGATTCTTTTTTTGTGGATATTAAATTTAATTTCGATGCTGAATGCTTTAGTGGTAAACTAGAATTTTCTGAGTCCTTTTTCAATCGTGGTTCACTAGAACATTCACTAACTAGACTTTCAGAAAATGAAGTTGAAGATGTTAGGAATGTTTCATCAATTTTGGAATCAAACGATTCTTGAAGAGATTTCGAATGTTTTATTGGCTTCATAATTCCTGGATTTTCAATTTTCGAATTTTCAAAGAATGATCCAGTAAAACTTCCCCATATACTACTATTCTGTTGCTTTTGACTAGGTTGATCCGAACATTGTTCTGTTTGGTTCTCATTTTTCAATCCCCAGGTCTCAAAAAAGTCTGTCATTTCAGGCGGAGGTGTTTGTGTCGTTTTTTGCTCCTCATCTTTAATGTCCAGGGCCTTGTCTATTGTTTTTTGAGCTTCTTTAAGTGCAGACTTTGCCAGGCTGGCAAAACCCGAGGCATCGAACCAACTCATTATGCCTCATATCTGAAAATTTTTAAAATTCGTTATTTTACGTTAACGTAGTTATTATATTTAGACGTGCATTTTCTATTTTAATGCTCTTACACAATAAAATGTGCTTAAAAACGTTGTAAAAAGCATTGAAAATTATAAAAAGAGAAGGTGAGGTTATGTTACAATATTTTTAATGTATTCTTTTCTATATAGATAAATAAGATATTTAATACGGAAAGGAAGCAAAATAGAAAATAAATGTGAATAGATAAATAGAAACAATTTATAATGTGACTCTAAGGCACGTTGAAAGTAAATCTTACTTGGAAAATTTGACACTTTTCACTGTTATGAGTTGTGACATGTAAGGGTGGGGTTATACCTTTTTGGAGCAAATTATGTTGTTTAAAATAATTTACAACACTCTGATTTATAAATACTAATACATTTTAGCATATACACCTTGTTGTTTTGCACTTGAATTGAAAAATTTTCACCATATTTTGAAGAAAACACTTGTTTATATTCGCAACACTTCTAGCAGCCGACATTTAGTCGTTAGCGCACAGTCGACATGTTGACGTTGCACAGTTACGACGTGTTTTCCTGTTTGTGTCTTCAAAAAAGGAAAAAAAGAGGGAAATTCATTAGACTATAAAAATTGATAATTAATTATTTCTTGCCCAAACAATAATATGACATACGATATAACTATTCTTTATAACAAAAAGGTATGAAAAACAATATTTGTCCTTTTAAATTGATTAACAAACTTTTAAGGCTTTAAACCGGCGTCACAGCGTTGAACATAAATAAACGTACATAATATCAAATTTTACAAACTACTAACAAATAATTATAAAACAATAATGATTTATATTAATCTTGTTTATCTGTTTACAGAGTCCCTTTTTGTTGGAAAATGGGATCAAACGCTTCAGAATTTAAGAAAAGTAGGGTTATGCGAATGTTTGATGTTTGATTGTTTTGAATTTTTTCTTAATAATTAAATGATACGTTATGAAATAAGAAGTTTTTAGAAGAAAAAATTGAATGTCATTGAATGCATTTGTTTACGACACTTGTAAATTGAATATTGTAATGGTTTATGAGTGTTGAAGGGAAAAATGTAAGATTTCAGAAAGTTGAAGGTAAGGGAAACATATCTAAATTGGGTTTATTTATTAGTTAAAGTATCACAAAATGATTAAATAAGTTTGACTATTGTTTATTAAGTAATTATTTGCTATTTCGTTATATATATATAGTCGTACAAGTTTAAGTTTACTATTAATGGCCTTATTCACATCTGCTCCAGTGGCGCAATTGGTTAGCGCACGGTACTTATAAGACAGTTTACGTGAGCAATGCCGGGGTTGTGAGTTCGAGCCTCACCTGGAGCATTTTTTTTTATACTTGACTTTGTTAATTGATAAATTTATTTTTTAATCTTTAATTTTTGCTTTAAACCATACAATAATCAATATTTTACACTCAATTTTTTTTTGCTTGAAAATAGTTTTTATTTATGTTCTTAAACTTTTTTTTGTCTATAAACTAAAACGTTAAAGTTACAGTATAATTTTCTACTGTATATATAAATTAGTTAAATTTATTTTTTAATTTACTAAATTTGTTTTTATCAATTCATTTCTGTTACAGGGCAAATCGATTGGATTCTGTTATAGTTTTATATTTCTCTCGAAATGGCCCGAAAGTTGGCCAAATACACTCTAATTTGGCACTTCACTTCTGAATAATGACTAAATTAAGCCATTGAATTTTTATGAAATTACGCTACGGCTTTAAAAAAATATATATGAGAATTGTTGCCAATGAAACTCGAAATTCGTATACACAAAGGTATAGTATTAAGCTGTTCAAAAGTTATACGTTTATTTTTAGAAAATTATATTTAATACTATTCAGAATAGTGGGGACAAATATTTTTGAAGAAACAATATCTTCAAACGATCTTTATATGTAAAAATTTGAAAATTACAATTTGTCCTCATTTTTTGAAGAAATAGAAGAAAAGAAAGAACTTTGTAGGAGTTTAAATATTAAAAGAGAACCATATTTCATAATTACCTTCATTCGATTAATATTCCAAGTTCAAACTAAATATTCTCCCTTAATGGTTGATTTACTTTAGAGAAAGTAGTAATCTACTTAAACTTATTTAATCCAGACCATTTAATTTTTTATTTTTTATTCAACTGATTAATATTCATAATTAAGCATTTGTTAAAATATAATTAATCTTTAATTAAATATAATTAAAAATCACGAAATTATTTCTAATGCATTTCATTTGGAAAATCGGAAACTCATTAATTTTGTTTTGAAACTTGCAATATTGTCAATTTATTAAAATTCCCCAGTGTTGACAAGCATCTTGGTGATTTTTTTTTATTTTAACATAAATTTTTATTCGATCTACTTTAGTTTAATGTAAAAGGGTTGCGAAGCTCTCGTTATCCACAAATGAACATCTGGGTCAATAAGTACTGTAGGAGATGAAAGATTTTTTTGTGGGACGAGCTTTTGCTGTCGCTATAACGCAGAAACAGATTCATGCTAATTTCTTTGTTCTATTTTTATAATTAATATTTTAATAAATTATACATTAAACATCAGATAATCTTTCTGACGAGATGGCAATTTTTTTCTACTTCATCGACATATAACACTGAATTTAATCGATTTTTTAAAATCATAATTAGATTAATTGATTAATTCATCACTTTTTAATGTAATTTATTTAAAATTAGATGAAATTTATATTTTTTATTCAATTAGTATTAATATCAAAATATATTTTTCAGATAATTATTGTTTCAAATTACAAATAAAAGTGTCAAAAGGACAATGAAACACGTTTTTTTTCTACAAGAGGTGTTAATTTTATTTGGTTTGGGTGTTTACATAAGGAATACAGTATTACAGTAGATCTTATGAATAATAATTTATATTTTATTAAGGATGATCGGAGATAAGGTCTTTAATTTAATATTCGTGCAACGCTAAATGAAAATTAAATGCTTTCAGTGCAAAATGACTATCATTTAACAGAAATGATGATAATGAAGCGTTTGATTTGATTTTTTTTTCTTTTGCTATAAGTATCGATACAAATGATTCATGAATTCGAAGAAGGTTATCATATTTAACTTTTTCTTTTTGTCAAAAACGAGACTTTCCACTTCTTTCTTTTCTAATATACCTTTATTTTTATATTTATTTCAAAAGAAATAACACAGTTTATTTCTTTCTGATTAAATCTTAATTTTTTTTAATTCAATAATGTCTTGAACATTATTTTGGGGAAATATTTTTCTATGAACTAATAAAAATGATAATTCATTGCAATTAATTTTCGTTATTGCATTTCATTTTCTTTCTTTATAGTACAGTTCTAAAGAATTATTAGGAATATTTTCAAATTTTTGTAATGGAATTTATAATTTTTCCAATTTCTAAATTTTTAATTAAAAATTTTTTCTGGGCTTAATTAGTCATTGTATATGACATTTTCTTTAATAAGTTAATTTTTTATTGAATTTACTTTATTTTCGTAAAACTTTAAAAATCAAAAGATTTTCCAACAAAGACTCATTCATTTTGAATTAGGAAAATAATTAAATTTATAATTTAAAAATTTAATCAATGGCTTAATTCGAAATAAATGTTCTATATAGTTCATTAATTTTTAATAACAAGTAATATAAATGAAATTTAAAAATTGATTATAGACTTGAGAGAAGATATTGAGATAATTTCGTAATATTTCTTAACTTTAATAAGAAATTTTTTTTGGTATTCTGAGCACCAGCTCATTTTTTAAATTTTATTTATGGATTATCTATCTGTTATTTTTTAAATATCTTCCAACTCTGACTTCAAACAGTGTTAATATTCTACTCTTACATATCTCATCACAACAATTTTTTTTTTTTTTGGAGTTTGATTTCATGAGTACGGTCACGTACAATGTGCAATTGTTACAAAATAAAAAATTATCTTCGTCACTTTCACAGTTTTTTTTTTTCTTCAAAATTTTCTTTGTAATCGTAACACGTTTATCTCTCTTATAATAATTTTTATACCCACTCTCCGATAATATTTGCACCATGAACTAGTTTAATGACGTGCAAGAAAATTTTATTTATTCACTAGAAGGATTATTTCTATTTTTTATTTTTAAAAAAATGGAGAGTTACATTTTTAAAACAATATCTGGTGAAATTAAACAGGAATCTCAGTACAACTACATATTTGTTAAAAAAAATATTCTTCGTAAATTTTTATCCCCTAAAATTCTAAATTTGATTGTGGAAAAAAATAATTTTTTTTTCTTAAATAAATATGAGATTCTCTTGTAAGTTTAAAATGATTTGAGAATGTTAGTTTTCATTAAAAAATTTAAACATTGTAAAAAACGGCAGTAATTGGCACACTCGTGTAACAATATACATATTGTGTGTTTAATGTGGTGTTAGTATGTAAGGCAATAAACCTTTGGGTTTTCTCTTTTTTTTCTGTTTAATATGTATTTAGTGTAAAAAAAAAGATTTATGTTTCAGAATGTGCAAATATTTGTTAATGAAGAAATATTCTGTGTGCATCACCGTCAAAAAGGAAGACGAGAAACGAGAAAATAATGTTCTATATATTAGGGTAAGAATGAAATTTCTCTCTTAATCAGAAAACATTTTTTTAAAGTTCTTTTTTAACTGCAATGATTTCATTGAGTAATCTGACTTTTTTTTTATTATTATTTTGAGCTTCTCGTGAGGTCATTCGAGATGAGGAGGGAAATTCAAAGAGAAGAGGAGGATCGGACAACTTTGGAATTAATTTTTCATTTGTGTCACAGCCAAGACTGGTGTCGCTAAAATCTGCTTTTTTTTTTGTGGTATTTCTATATCAAAATAGACATATCACTCGCGAATTCCGAGTCTTCTCTTTAAGTTTCAAAAGACTATATTTCACGGCCTGGAGATTTAAATACGATTGAAAAAATAGTCTTAAACCATTGTTAAATACTATACAATCTGACAAACTCGTCAATTTCAATTCTCCATTTACTTTTTTTTTTTTTTAATTTTTTTTTTAATACTTACATAACAACTCTCGACTTCCTCGAATCTACTCATGCATATTTTTTTGTTTTTTTTGTTTTTTGAATCCTTTATTTTTGTGACTCTTGAGAATATTCATTGAATCGAGACGTCGTTCAAATAATCTTTGCGCGATATAATATCCTATATTTTCTGTCTTCGCTTATACTTTCCAACGCTACAGCACCTACGATCTTTTTTTTTTTCTTTTAAATAAATAATTTCTATTGGAAGAAAATAGGTAAATATTTGGAAATATAACATTTTCTTTTTGTACGGAAAATCATTTCGAATCGTTTTTCTTCAAAAGGGACCTTCAAGAACTTTTTGATTTTAGGCACATATATAAATATTTTCCAAAAGATTAAAGTTTGAATTTGAAAGTTTTGAAAATCATGGTTAGGCGAATTTTCCAGAATTTATGCGCCTGTTGCATTAAATTTTTTTCTGAAAGTATAGAATACTTTTTTTAAATAATAGAGAAACAATAAAAAGTTCCTGAATGGAAAGAACTGACCTTTTGAAGAGTTCCTTTACGATCTTCACGAAATGGTAAAAATGTCTTCTACTTGCAAAGTATATAAATGTCTGGCGATAAAGAAAATTTTTTTCTGACGACCCTGTTTTTCTTTTTCGTTAAAGATGCAATTAGAATTTTTTTTTCTTAGCAAGCACTCATGGTTGATTTATCTACACTGAAGAGAGAATTTTTTTTTCTTTGAGAGTCCAATGCACTACAAAAAGATTACTATCATCTTGATCCTGTCACCTGAAAATGGTTTTGAGAAGTTCAGTGGACGGTGAAGCACAGAATAGTTTCGCTAGACGGTTGTCTCCCGGTCGACGTGAATATATTCCACGTAACCGGGATGTTGTTGTCAGGAAGCTCCGCCCAATAAAGTTTCTTCCGTCGGCGCTCTTCTAGGCTTGCACTTTTTTGTCCCTTTATAATGAAGTCTTTTTGCGCGTGTTTTTGACCTGAAAAGGAAAAAAAATTGTTATTGATGTCAATAGAAACGGAATTTTTATTTATTCGATTTGTTAAAGTTATCTTTTTTCTTTTTGAAAAAAATGAAGATATTTTTCCAATCTAAAATATCAATCGCTAAATCTTGATAAGACTTGCGATTCTAGGAGGAATGGGATATCAGCATCTCGACGTGATACGTTCTAGTTGTGATAAAACACTTGGCCTCGAGATATCTTGCTAAGGTTCTGGATTAAGGTCACTGATGCCCTCAGGCTTTAACGCTAAAGCACCATACCAATTTTTCTGTTCATTGTTTCACCAGCAGAAAAAACACTGTTTTTATCGATTCTGAAATAACTCTGGAAATACTGTATAGAGAAAAAAAATTGTTTCCAATTTCTGAACGTTTAGTGTAAAATATATTTTTTCTCGTAAAAATTATTGCACTAAGGTGAAACAAAGCTTATTATTAAATGCTTTTAAGCATTCGACGATAATAACTCGACTATAAGCTATTGTTAAATCTAGCTCTTACTGTATTATATAAAGTTCTACTTGTCTGAACCTCGAGATCTTAAGAGCAACATAAGTTTCGTAATATATCTTTAGAGTTGTTCACCAGAAACTCATATACACTAAAGTTTTGATCTATTTCACTTTTATAATTTCTAAATGCTACATTGTCAAAACTTGAAACAAAAACAACTGAATTATTTTTCAATAATTTTGACAAAATTAATTAATTTATGGAAATTAAATTTTTTTTCTATCAGTTATCAAAGAAATTGATTTTTATTTTATAGGAACGCTTTTAGCATTTTCATCAGTGGACTAATTGCTTATCTTAATAATTTGATTTTTCAGTTACCTGCTTATTAGGATAGCAAGTAGGCACGCAAAGGCAGAGGCAATTCCAGCGACTCCAGCGACCACCATCCACATCGCTGAAGGTAAAAGTCCCAACAATCTAGCACCACTTCCACAGTTCGCTTCATCATGACCCGAGGGACAATGCACTCTTCCATCACACCACAAGCTCGCTGCAATACAAGCACCGAGTTCAGGGCACTTGTGAATGCAATCACCAAAGAGACTTGTGTCATTCTCGATGCCACGTTCTGGCAGACGTAATTGTCGTCTAAGAGCCGATCTACTTTTCGAAATTTCAAGCCATGATGCTGCAGCTTGTCCCGATTCACGGGCTATGAATTCGACGAGAAGAGCCGGTGGTCTTGGTGGTCCAGGCCATTTTCCCTCGACACGACCCAACCATTCCTCGGAGAAGACTTGCACGGTGAAATCTTTGGCTCCCGGTTCGGCGGGACACACGACTTTGAGGAGTTTTGGTGGCCAGCCTGAGTAAAGTAGTATTCGATTTGTCGTGGGACATTTGAAGCTGTCGGTCGATTCAAGGAGTGACGGCGGCTCCAAGGGCATTAACCAGCCCCATGTCAGAACGAAAAGAGATCTGTTGTCGCGCGCTTCCACCAGCCAAGGAAGGCCCTCGCAATAAATGTCCGGACGTGAGAGCGGAGGAGAGACGAACCTCAATTCACCACCTGCAACAATCGTATCATTTTAACAATTATCTTTTCTTGTATTTTTTTTTTTTTAGTTAATTAATTCAATTTTCTAGTTACATGCATTTCTATAAAAGAATAATAATGAGAATACCTTCTCCACGAACTCGTTGTTTTCTAGGACACTCTGGTGCTCGGATAAGTTCAAAACTGGCGTAAAAAAAGAGCGATTGAAAGTCTTCATACGGCGCTTGTTGATCAATGAAAAATGTAATTTCCAATGCTCGTCCCGATGAAATATGAACTAATGGAAGATTTGAGGTGTTATCACAAAGACATGCTCTGGGAAGTTTGACATCGCGCCAAGGTGCCTCATAGAGAGTGAAACGTGTCTCCCGGCTGCCTGCATCTTGAACACATCTTGGACGTCCCGAATGTGGATCAGGTTCACTCGTGCATGATGTCGTCTCGCCCAGGCTCACATTGTGTATCGTCAGTCTTACCCGTTCACCTGGACCGGCTTCGATTCTGTAACGGCAGTCGAGTTTGGATGATCCACCACGGCCAAATAATCGAACATCACGTGGCGATGTCACCTCACCGCTTTGTACTTTACGCCAAATTCTGCTGCACGGTCCATCGCCCCAAGGCTCGCCTCCTTGCAGCGTTGAGATGAATTCATACCGGGCCTGGAATAGGAGCGCTACTTCGTCGAGTTCGATGTGGCAAAAAACTAAGCAGGGTAAATGAAAAATTTACGATTACAACGAAACAAAATAGTAAATTAACCATCTCGAGAAATAAAGAGCTGCTGTTCATCACGGGACTGAAAGTTTTGATCAATTTTCACACGCGACAGGATTTTCACAATATATAAGAATTTATAAATGTGAGTATAATGAAAAATTTGCTAATAAAATAATGAAAAAGAAGGTAAAAATATATTCCCTGTGAAATGTCATCACAAAGTGTAATTAGTAAATATAGATTTCTCTTGGTATTTTTCTTTAACTATTCATTTTTGTCCTTTTGCTTAAAAAAAAAAAAAAAAAAATTGTTTTATCGCTTCTATATTTTTCCATATCTCATCAGTTTTATCGATTCGAAATTTATTCCCTTTCTTCATTTTTATTGCATTTATGAACTCAATCTCATTAATGAATAGGAAGGAATTTGAAATATGGACGATAATCCTTTCACTAGATGAATAAAAACCGTTTTTATGATTGACCTAATAAATCCGTGTGCTCAGTCAATGTATAACATTGAAAATGAGTTTAAATCCCCTTCTAAATTTTTTATTTGACCAAACAAGAATTTTGTTTCAACAGAATTTACATATTAAAAATAATTTATTTCGGTGAAATTTTTATTTGGCTAATTTACTAATTTTAGCCTAGGGAAATTTCAAACTGAGTACATTTTGTGATGACGGGGTAAATAAAGAAACAAAAAAGAAAAATGTTTACTACTGAGTACTAAAAAAGAAAATTTTCACTTACTTGAAAGTTAACCGTGTGAAGAGTGGTCCCAGGGGTCGTTTCCATTCGTAACAGAAGACTAGGCGCAATGGTGAGATAGCTTTCTTCCTCAGTACACGGTCTCGTGGTTCTTGTGGCATTTCGTAGGGCCGCGTGAGCGCAAATCCTAGGAACATCATCGCACAACACAGCCATTGGTATACCCGTTGATGGTGCACCATCCCAAAATGTCATTTTAACTGTACATGGCGGTTCGATTTGTACACTTGAATTATTCTCCGCATTGCCAGTGAGATCTCTCTGTGAATAGGAGGCAAAATAAATCCATACCCGATCGCCGAGCGCACCTTTGATATTCCATGTGCAACTAGTTGTAGGAGGTAGTGCATGAAGTGGAGCTCGCAATATTCCACTTCTTTTTGATGTTCCATTAACAAAAAAATAACAACCCTGAGCGCCTTGTGCAAAGTCCATTCCATCTGAATCAACATAAATCACTTGAATCTCCATTTCAAGGCGTAGACTCGATGCACCCAGAGGAATTGCCTCTTGTGAACTGCGAAATTCCACTAGCATTGTCGATCCTCTGGCAGTGACTTTTGGCAATGGACCACCGCAATATATCAATAGAATTGGATCGTCCATGTGTGAACCATCGCGAAAAATGAGACGATCCCTGTCAATGGGGCAATCCTGCCAAACACTGAGTGTTGAATTACTTGTTGCCAATCCTGCGAGACTGGTCGAACTCGCCTTTATTGATATCATTGCATGTTTGCACGTTGGAACAAATTTTTGTCGTAATGTTATTAAACAACTTGTATTTCTTGGATATTCCCCAGGATAATTTGGACTTTGAACGCGACATTTCTTCTGATGACATTCGTAAAAATCCCTTGAGCAATAAGTACCTGGGACTGGTGAGCCACGTTCGATGGGAAATTCAGGTTTCCCTAGGCGAGCCACAGCCTCTTCACGTGAGACAAACCGATAACGAAGTCGAAATTCGAATGGAACAATTGATGGCGCATGAAAGAGACGAATTGACGCTGTGACAGTACTTGCTTCGCTGTAATATGTCGCTCTTCCCTCGCCAGGGCCACACCATGAACTATCAGTGAGTGCTTTTCCAAGTTCCAAGAGTTGCATATATCCTTCTGGACAGCTGGTGGAAAGAGTACTCGCGTCAGGATCAAGACGACCTATACTAAAGGCGTCCCACAAAAGCTGAACGAATTCCCCGAGGCCCTGGCCTCCTGCAGTGAACGTTAAGTGACAGAGAAAGGGAAGACGTCCCTCAGTGGGACGTGTGAGCTCGAGCTTGTAAGTTCTGCCGACACGACCGTGATAGGTGCGATTGCACGGCGTACAAAGTGCAGGCTCGTCACTTCCATCGCCGCAATCGTTTATTCCATTGCAATAGGCATCACCTGGAACGCAGTGTCCATCGCGACAGGTCAATTCCGCTAGGCCACAGGCACCTGTACCTGAGGCTCTTGATGCATCTACCAGGGCTATCAGAACAGTAAGGAGGATCACTCGAAACCGTCCTTCACCACCCCCAGCATCAGCTCTCTCCTAAAAATTCAATTTAATTCCTCTTTATTAGCGCATTACTTTCTATGGCTTCGACATGGAATTTTTCAGAATGGGTAAAAAGACAAAAAGTTAAAATTCGCTAATTGAATATTTGCTTTTTATGGGTAAACTTTCACAAAAGTCAATTATAACATTTTCTACAAGCAGAAAAAAATGAATTGACTTATTCGCTGTTAATTCATTTGAACTTTTTTTTTTTTGATTTACCGAAAAGTCATTTCAAATATTGATTAATTCCCCCAACAAATGTTTCGCGAGATTTATTTTATTTTCTTTTTTACGTAAAATAAAATTTGAATGATAAAATTTTTTTTAAATTCTGTGAAAACGATCATGCATAAATGGAATAAAATAGAGATGATTTTATATGTGTGAAACATTTTTTTTTTCATTGGGAAATATTTTTCTTCGTTATACAAGATGAAAATTTTCTGAAAATATTAATAAAGACTTTATTTAGCTTTCTTTGTACAAAGTCTTCTTTCGTTTGACTTTACGTTAAAGGTTCAAGTTTCCTTGAGGCGTAAAGAAAGAATTATGTTCATTATAAAGAAGAGGCAACCCTTTATTATAATTTTTATAATAATAATCGAGTTTTTTTTAAATGCATTACAAAGAGAGAAAAATAAATATTGTTTTTAATCATTTATCAGATCATTTTTATTTATTAATATCAAAATGTTGATGTATTTTTTTTTCATTTTTGCTATTCAAAAGAAATTCCGATGTTTATAAAATCATAACTATAAGTTTTAATGGCTGAAATCAATTCTTTACAGAAAGGAAAAAAATGTGGAATATTTTTTTTTTAAATGAAAAGTGGGATTTTTATTTTTGATGTACATTTTTTTTCAAGTCTCAAGTGTTGTTAACTGAAAAGATTTCAACTTGTATAGCGAGGAAAAATTTCGTTTTGAAGAAAACTTTTTCGACAAAAATGAACTTTGAAAAAAAGGAAAGGTTTTGAAAGTTATATGAAAAGATTCTTGAACTTCAAAGAAATATTAAATTATGAACTATAGAAGGCATTTAGAGATATTGAATGAGAAATTCTATTTTTATTGATTTGTGAAAAATTGAATGTAGAATCAAACTGTTATTTTATTCTACTTTCAAAGGATACTCTCAAATTTATACTCTCTATAAATGATAATAGACTAAATTTCCAGGGAGATTTAATCCAGCCGTGAAATGCGATTTGAATGAATTTCCTCTTGTAAAGTTACTAAGCTTCTTATAGTGATTAAACATTCTCAAATTATTAATAATATCACATACTTATTTATATTCGTCTTTTCTATAGTAAAAATTGAATTTTCATCATCATCATCATCATTCATAAAATATCAAGTATACATATAAGAGAACAATGAAGATGATCCTCTTGAAAATTTTGTCTGACATCGCTTTCAAATGTCTCTCATATATCTCCATTGTCGATCTCTCGCTCTTGCGATGCTTTACTGAAACTCTAGCGAAAATTTAATTCAAGTCAGAATTGCGAGACAATGATGTACGAACGCTTTTCCAGAATTATACGCTAGAATAAGTACAATGCTGTAATTTTAGAATGTTTAATTGTTTCGTGACCCCTTCCGGCTAAAGTTAATTAAAATGCTACACATTGAGCTTTCCGTATATATATTTTATTCATTCAAACATTTTCCAGTTTCTCTTTTCTATTATATATAAAATATTATTTGTCACATATTGAAATTTTAGAATACAACAGATATAAAACAAAACCAGATTTAATTGAAGAAAATTTGAAATATTGGAAAGGTTATTTAATAGAAAAATAATGAAAATTGAATAATTAAAATGCTTTTTTAATCCAAAGGAGTATTTTTCCAAATGTAGTAAAATTTATTAAAAAAAATTTTAATTTTCTTTGAAGAGAAGAAAATGTTTAAGTAATAAATAAATATATTTTGAGTTTTATTAAAAGAAAATTTTTATCAGTAGTAAAAGATAATTTCAAGGGGACGAATTGTACTATATTCTTGTAATTTGGTTTCAGTAGTAAAAGGCAATTTTAAGTCAGACAGAATGTTTGCAATATCAGTAGTAAAGTTAGTTACGATCGGTCATTCCAAATTGTACTAACATTGATGTCAGTATGAATTTTAGACTGTTTCAAATAATTGTAAACTTATTTATCAGTAGAAAAATACAATTCTAGTAAGAGAGAAAATTTTAATAATAATTCTTTTAATTAAGCACATACTTAAAATACTTTTTTATATTATATAGTAATAACAAAATTGATTTTGATATATTTTTTCATCTCGAATAATTCACAAGATTATTTTTATAAAAATGTATTTACTATTTTTGAATAAATGTAAATTACTTTTTATATGAAATAATGGAAAATTAATGTGCTGTCAAGTGTGAAACGTGATATTTCAATTCAATAATGTTGCATCCAACAACTTGAGATGTTTTGTAAAGATGGCAATGACATCTTGCACAAGTTGCACAAATTATCTGGTACATAACAAACTCGTTCAACTAAAGTTTTGATTCTTATTACAGATATATACGTCGCCATCCTATATATGTAAATTACGTCTTGATGAATTTGATTTGGATTGCTCTAAATAATAATATGAAATTTGAATATTATACGAGGACTGAAATTGTACCAGTTTTGATGTCAAATATTCAATGCTCTTCGATGAAAGTGAATTTTAATGCAAAACTTTCCATCAATATATTACAATAATGGATAATATAAACTGAATTTTGCGTAATTCAAATGTCAATCAACTGGATGCAATTAATAGGAACAGATTTTATCCTTTTCAGGTATGAAATCTCTATAATTACCAAAAATAATAACTATAATTAAAATATAATTTTACATTGTTACTGATATTGAAAAACAGAGATTATTATTAAGTAAAATGTGAAAAACAAATAATAGCTATATTTTAATTTTGAAAAACGAATAATTTAATTAATAATGAATAATTAATTAATTAATATTAATTAATTCTTAATTCTTAATTATTCGCAAGGATAATTATTCCATTGAAAAAATTTGTTACATTCATTTCAATGTTATTATTGTTAAAAATTATTCAATTTTGAAAACTTGGAATTTCTTTTTCTTTGTTAGATAAAAATGTATTTCGGTTGCTATCTATAGAATCGATACAGCTGAATTTAGGAAATGTTTAGTTTATCTCGACTTTAACGATCCCAATACGTAGCACAGAAGCTTATCAATAGATAGTGCTTTTATTAGTTTTTTTATCAGCTTATGGATTTTTGCCTAATGTAATATTAATTTCTTGTGTGCGATATAGATATTTTATATTAAAAAATAATCTCAATAATTATTTCGACACTATATATTTTTGTATATTTAAAATTTTTTGTAAATACATTCTTTTTTATTTATTTATTTTTGCTAAATTTTAAATTTACTAATTAATTTACATTTTAATTAAACGTATTGTAAAAAATTCAGCGTTCCCTCATGTCATTAATTTAATAATCTTTGGAGTTATAACTACGAGATTAAAACTGAGTAATATTATATATATTTAAAAAAAATACAAGGTGAAACGAGAAGCTTTATTTACCGAAAGCTTATAGTTTGTCGAATTTTTTTTTTACAAAAGGAAATATTGTTGAGAAATGGATAATGGATTCTGTCAGTAGCAGCTTTACAATTTTACGTTACTTTATTCAGATCCATAAAGAGAATAACAATTTCGAACCAATAGAAATAGCTTCGTTAAAATAAATCCGACTATTCAACTGAGAAAATTTTTTTCAAATAATGTTGTTTCGTATTGGTGAAAATTTTTCAAAGTATATAAATTTTTGCACACGAGAAAAGAAACAATTGTCTCATATTAATTTTTGAGTAATAAAAATGTCAACCATATTTCTAAATTTTCAAAATGAATTAGTTACAATAAATCCTGTATTTGCGAATTTTAATTGTTTATTCGGATTGGTAATGAGAGAACGGATTATTAGAATGTAAACAGAATGGTATTCAGCATTAATGTAATTAAATTTCTATATATCTAGTATATTATGTATATTATATATATACATAATTTCCTAAATAATAGTTAATTAGTACAAGAGATGCAATTTCGTGGTTTAATGATTGCGAAGGCTTTAATTTAGCAATAGAGACGTACATACGATATTTACGTATACCTTTTGACTACATTATACATAATGTATCATGATGCACTATGTACAAAGCATTGAATACGTCAGGCTGGTAAATATTCACGAGCTTTTGACAAATCCACCAACTGAAATCGTTACGTATTCTTATTATGCTTTTGTGGCACAAGTGCACTATCGAAGGTCGGATTTAGGATTTACTTTCTACATTCTCCCTTAGGTCTTCAGTTTATACTATATCAGCTTACCCTTTTCGTTCACTTCACTCTTTTCACTTAGTAGTTTTGAAAATTCTATGAGATTGGATAAAATTCACTTTCCAAAGGCTTCTAAATTACAAGCTGTGATAATCCATTATACCAATATTTATTTTCTTCCTAATTAATATTATTAGTGTAAATAATAATTACTATCTAAATTTAGCAAATTTAATTCTGCCAATTAATTTGTTCAAATTCATCATAGTAAAATTATTATTTATCCCACAAAAATATTTCAGAGCAAATTTTGAAAAATGAACAAGAAAATTGTAATGTAATTTATAAAGAAAATTCTCGACGAAGTATTTGAAGATTTTTATAAAGAAATGATGACCTCTTCAAGACAGACATTTTAGGTGATTGATAAAGTGGAATTTATTATTTTATAAATAATCTCTAGCACTTGGTAAATTTTTCTTCTACAGTTTCAACGACAATATTGTCTTGAGCTAAAAATATTACTTTTAAATATTCAACTTTGAAACGACAGATGAATATGTATGAATATACTCCAAACATGAATTTGTTATTCCAGCTTTTTTTTCGCTTTTAACATTTTGCTACTTTATTTGTTTAGAAATTTAAATTTGTCCATTTTTTTCAACTCTATATATTAAATTCGTCTGGAATTTTTGTTTGCCAAGTAGCACATATTTTTCTATATATGCATACTTGCACCGCAGCCAAATATCTATTCCTTCTATTCGAGGCAAATTTCAAAATTTATATATTGTATATATTTATTCTTCGGATTTTTCTGATTGATACTAATATGAAAAATATGTTTTCTGTTCCTTTCATCCGTTTGTTTGTTCGTTTTTTTCATCTTCTATCTAGAGAAAATACTTTTTCTTTTTGTATATTTATAAATACTTGATCATAGAGTCTGAGAACTTAAAGAGCTTGAATGATTGACAATCTAATTTAAACTCGTAAATGGCAGGAAATTGCTTCACTTAGCTTTCACGACGTACACATGAACCACCTTTTATTTTGCATCAAAGAAACCCCCCCTCTTTTTTTCTCTCTCTCTTGCTCTTGACATTTAAAGTGTTTCTGAAAAAGCTTTGTAAAGTAGAATTACATTTTACAAAATCCTGAAGAAAAGGAAGAAATTCTCTTTTTCCCTTCATTTATCTCACATATTAACCAAATTGTTTTAAAATAAGTTTTTGTTTGTTTGTTTTTTTTTTAAATTAGTTTCTTGGTGAAACATATTTGTTGTTTTATTTTATTTCTGTCGAAAAGTGCAATTACTTTTTGTAATTAGTGTATGGTATAATTTTTGCATTGAATCCTTTTTTTCTGCAATTGGACAGGAGCCAATAAAATTTTCTCTAAAATATATTTAATTGTTGAGTGTGTGAATTTTTTTTTTCTGCATAAAACTTTAGGTGGAAAAAAGTACTTTTTTCTGATGGTGCATTGCACCGAAGGGTATTTTGCGAATTCTAGAAAAGTATTCAAGAGAAGGAAAATAAGTGCTCTTGAATAGTGATTCTGAAATCCCAATAAGTACACCATCTGAGCCATAGAGAAAAATCTATTGACTGTTGGCTGCACCTGAAGCTAAGATCTTTGAATTCAACTTCATTCTTAATAGGGACTCTCTTTTTTCTCTCTCTCTCTATTAGCTATTTCATGAATTCAAAACAAACCAGTTTGAAAAAGAAAATTTATAGTTTCCTTCAAAACTTTTTAATTAGTTAATTGTCAATTATTTTTCTCGAAAGAAAAATTTAATGTTTGCGCAAATAAATTGTGAAATAATATTAATTTTTCAGTAAAACTTCAAGTAGATGCTTGTGTTATTAGTTGCAACATATTTTTTTTTAATGAATGGTAACAGTTGAAAGGATTTTAAAAGCAATTTTGAAATAACTGTTACCATCGATGCTATATAAGCTTAATTAAAATTTTATTGTCACACCAATTTTACCACATAGTCATTTCACATTGAAAACAAAATTTTATTTTTTTCTAATTAAATTTTATATAACTTTTTTAAAATGAAGAAAAAAACTGAAAGAAAGCATATAAATTTTCCTCGTGGAAAATTCATGTACGGGACCATAAACTTTGGCTTAAGTGGATTGTTTTTAGAATGAAGCACACAACGAAAATATTAGTTTTATGAATCATGTTTAGTATAAGAGAATATAAATAAAGCTTAAATTTAAAGAAGAGAATAAAGACTAATTCAATTAATTTTTAGAATAACTCTCAACTTAATAAGTGTCTGTTAAAATTGAAAAGAAATTTTCTTTTATACTTTACGCATGAAATAAAATTAAAATTTATACATTTAAAAAAAAAAATAATAACTTTGACACTCAGATGTAATTCAATTTTTAAAATTCAATAACTGTAATAATTAACGAAACTGATATTTAATTGAACCTTCCACACAGCTTTTAAAGTCAAATTAATTGTCTTTTTGTTTTTGCAGATTACTCTTGTTATAAAGCAGTCCATAGAGAGGGGAAAAAGTGAAATGAATGTAAAAAGCGAACAATATCATTTTACGAAGAGAATAAATTGGAGATTTCTAGTTATTCACATTAAACAGGTTTGTATGTCTCTGAAGTAAAAATTTTAAATTTCAACTAAAAAAACACGATTTTTTAATTGATATACTAAATTTAATTTCATGAAAAATTATTTTTCTAAATTACTGTTTCAGTTTTTGAACATGACAAACCTATTTTTAGTAATTATAAAATGGAATGGTTTCTTTTATCACACAAAAAAAGATTGGAATTTAAAAAAAAATTCTGTTTCACTGCAAAAGCAAAATGAATATCCTATTTCAAGAATTTTATCTGACTGAAAAATTGTTCCAAGAACTAGATCGAAAATGCTTGTTAGTAGATAAAAAAAAGAGGTAACTATTCCTTCTTTTTTTAATTTCTCTTGCCAACCTGGTTTTAGAAAATAAATTTAAAAAATGGACAAATTTTTTACAAACAACATTTGTCAAAATTGAAGATAATTTTTCTCTATTTAAAGAAGGATTTACTTCTTTTCTTAAATATCCTTTTTTCCTAATGAAACACCCTTCTTTCTTTCACCCTAAAGTTGAACGAAAATTCTATTCAAATTTCAGGAGAAGTACATCGGCAAAGTGTTTAATTGAAAAACAAGTTGTGGCAGAACCCTTTTGAAAAACGCACGAGTGTGAGAAAACAAAAGGTGAAAGTGTAGAAAACTATCGAGAAGAGGCCAACCACACAGAGGCGCGATGGCACTCAAAGTACCATTGTTTGGCTGAAAGAAACTTTTTATATTATGAATTTGCCAAAAGAAAAGAAAAAAAATGTGACGAGGATTTTAGAAGAAAGAGAACTTACCATAATCGTCTGTCAGAGGGTCGCGCATATCACAGTCCTCGCGAGGATCGCAATTTCGCTTGTCTAGCCTCCCGGGCACGAGTTGCACGTTGTGAAAATCGTAGCTCAGTTATCTTGGAAATAAAAACCACCACCACCACCCACATCCACCGCCTCCACCTCCGCTGTCTTCGTCGCCAACCAGCATGCGGCTTTCAATGCTGCACGACAATTCTGCAGCTTCTCATCTTCAATTTGACAAAAATCATTCGCGCACTACTGTCCAACATTCTAAACGTGCTGACATTAGCAAGATTTTTCCCACCAGAAGGTTTAACAACCCTTGGAATTGAAAGAGAGAAAAAGATGAAATAATGAAGCGCTTTAAGTGAAGATAAAATAATGTTAAATCTGAGTACAAACACCAGAGCTTTCAAGGTGGTATGCGCCTGACAGCCGACGCGCGAATGCACGCGTGCAAGGCGGATTGTGTGGTCTTTCTGCTCGCAAGTGGAGGTGAAAGCTCGGGGCTTGGCCGCTGGGCGTCCCGACGCCTCGATGCATCGATCGGCGTCTCTCTTTCTCTCGTCTTCTCTCTCTCACTCGCTCCAGTTTTCACGTTGGATGTTGTACCGACCATCTCTCTATCCCCCCAGCAGTTCCCTAGCCTGAATTCCACGATTTCCTCCCCATTCATTCCCCACCCGTCTTTTATGCGGAACGTCGCCCTAGGTAGGCGCCTTGAAGGTGGAGTCCCGCAAAAACCATCTTGTCGCTGATCTGTGCTCACTCTCTTCTTGAGATAAAAAAGATCGAGAGCTCCTCTTCAGACAGGGGAGGGGAAAGAAATTTGCTGACAGACTCCAACAACTGCAAACTACAAATTCGGCTAGATTCCTTGTATGGGTAAACGCAGACCCAAGGGGTAGAAAGACAGAATTAGCCAGCCGGCTCTGAGTCGCTGATCGATACGAGGCAATTTTTCATGGAGGAGGGAAGAGAACTCGAAAATAAGGTCAAAAGAAAATTGCGAGGCCTATGACCGTCCAAAACCAACTCTAGATTCTGGCAGAGCTATTCACAATTATCCGCTTTTGCTAATTAAGGGTGTTTGACCCCTTCGAATAATCTCACTCAATACCTGAAAGAATGAACAGTCCTTATAAGTCAATATTTTTTGCAAAGTTATTATTAGTTCTTCATAGTTTAGAATTAATACTGAACCAAATTTCAATAAGTAGAATTAATAGGATTAAACCGAATTTTAAAAAATAGACTCAATATTAAACCCAAATGATTATAGCCGAATTTAAAAAAAAAACAGTTTAATAAGGCCCAATTTTCATTCAATTGAATTTTATAATCAGGATTAATTCTAATTTACTATAAGGTTTGTTTAATCGAACATATATTATAAATCCTGTTAAACAAAAATCCATTTGAATGAAAATTCTATCTTATAAATTTCGATATTCAAATATTTAAAATGCAATTATCACAGTACCTATTGTTACTAAAAAAAATGGTACAAATTTCCAAAAATATTTATTAAAAATCTATTGAAAATTTGTACATTTTTTTAACATTAATTATTAAATAAATTTTACTATATGTATATAAAATTAAAAATAATTTAATATCATTCATGTAAAGACACAAAAAACTAAACTTTCATGCGTCCCGATTCATTACTGACGTTAAAAAAATTAAAAAGCTGATTTTCCTTTATAATGTACTAATGAAAATTAATATTTCGTTTTTTTAAACTGTTTGCCATTATGTTACTGGGTCAATGCTCTTGGAATTAACGTTGAGTTTGGAAACAATACAGTTAAACTGGTATGTTCCGGACTTTTAACGAAATTGTTGAACTTTCCTTCTTATACTTTGATACTTGAAAATCAAGAGAGCGACGCTTTTTAAATTTACACACACACACACACATTTAAAAAAAATTAATTAGTGGATATCAACAAAGAAAATAAAAATACGGAATTTATTCAAGGATGCAAATTATTCATCAATCTTCGGATTTTTAAAATTTACTGCAAAATAAATCTTTGGGAAAAAATATAACAAATTAAACTATCATAATAAAATTTTTCTAGTCTATTTTTTTACTTTTAAATATCATGATAAAGATAATTCTATTAATATCTCTTAAAAACGAAAGAATTTTCAAATTCCAGTTTTGAAGCTTTATAAATATATAGTAGATAAAATATACCTTGGAAATTCATTACTAGGGATCAAATACTTTTTTTTAAATTATTCTTTTACGAAGGTTTGAAAAACTTTCACTACGAGCGCGAATCTGTTTTGTCGAACAAAATTGATACTGAAGCCATATGGAGAAAAACAAAAATAAAAGAATTTAAATTTCGTTCATAAAAGTTTAGTTGATTGAATGGAGTTGCAAATTTCAAATGCAAAGTTAGTTTCTAATTTTAAAACTATCGTATAAACTAAAAAAAAAAAATATATAGATTAATTTCTAAAATTTCGAAATGTGAAGTTTACCTAGTTTTCTTCGAAATAAAATATTATTTTTTAATGCAAGAACAGGTAATTTCGAGTTAAAATATGAATACGAAATTTTATTACTATTAAAGCTATTCAAGTTTTATTATTCTAGTTGTTTTTTCTTTTATAATGAAAGCACACAAAAGTTTAAAACTGACTTTATAAAATGGTCGTGAACTATTTTATCTCTCACAGAGAAAAACTTTTTATCCTTTCAATCATGCAATTCATCTTTAATTAAAAATATTTTCAACATTAAAAATCTCATGTTCATATTGACAAAAAGGATAAAAAATTCTTAACGTTCAATACATTAATCTTGAACTTGTCTATTCCACAATTTTTTTTTGTTCCGAAATTTCGTTGAACACTTTAACGAAAAAAAAGAAAAATTACAATTAGAAAAAAAGGTAGTTTTAAACAAAAAAAACTAACTTCAAAAAAAATGTCTTTTTGAACTTGCAAATAATATAAATATTTTTGTTTACCTTATTAATTTCTAATCCAAACAGAATTTTTGTTATTAAAAAAGAAAAGCAAAAATACTGTGGAGATTAAAAAAAGTCTTTAGAAGGCGTAACGCGTTCGAATATCTTCCAATCTCTTTGACACTTCCGATGACGTTTTATCTAAATCGCCAGCAATACTTTTTTGAATTGCAGGCTCAATTGAGTTGAATTGTTCACATAAATCACCATCAATGACATTTTTCACAGGATAATAGTACGATCTAAAGGAAAGATGATCACGACCACAAAGCGGTGGATGTTCCGAGCGCATGTGCATTTCTAAACTCTGAAAGAAGTCGTGATCTTCATTACTTGTGAATGGCACAAGAACACCGACAGTTCCACTAAGAGTTGTGTAGACCAAACTCTCTGATCCACCAGGTATGAGAGTTGCTTTTTGCAGACACATCACTGTTTCACCAATATGAAAGCAAGCAACAGTTTCAGCTTTTTGACTCGCTCCATTCAATAAGCCTCGATCCCATAATGCTTTATTTCCCGTTGGATCTTCGTCCACATCGTCATTTACTCCCGTCGCCAGTCTTATCTATTTAGGCGGAATTAATAAATTAAAAAAATTATTGGTCAGTTCGTCACCTTTCTAATCAATGAAATGAAACAAAATGTTTTTAAATTAAAATTAAAACTCACCACAGCAATATTTCCAAATTTATCAGCAGTAGCTACTGTGTCATAATCTAAAACGCAAGTCGTTGTGATCCATCGTGGATGCGTGTCATCGGCAAAAACAATGAGTTGATTCTCCTGTCGCTTGTATCTCACAGCGTAAACAGATTCCTGAACATCGCTCACGTAAATACGATGACCAACGGCATTAATACTGACAATTGCATTAGGGATGTGTTTATTTTCACATTTTCGTAATAATTTTTTCTTTCCCATGTCATATAATCGTAACATTCTACCAACGCCAACCAAAACACGTCCTTGATAAGAACAAATAGCGAGTGGAATCTCATCAACAACTGTCTCATGCAACAGTTCCAATTTTGTACAATCAGCATTTATCCTGTAAAAGAAAAAAAAAAGTGAGAATGTTTTTTTGTTTCTTGAAATAATATCTCGAATATTTAAATTTAGAACGTCAGAACTGCAGGATTATCATCAATAATCAGAGAGTGTGATATTATCATCATTCGTTTTTCAATTTTAAAAATATCCTTTTTAAAAATTATAAACATACCTGTAAGTGTAGAGATAACCACCGTTACTAATTCTAGGATTGAGTTGATAATCTTTGGCAACTCCTACAATTAAAAATTGTTGATCTCCTTGATTTGCGAATTTTACCATTGCCAAACTGAAAAAAAATTTTTTAATTAAAAAACGGAAATTTGTTTTATTTATTATCTTCTTGAAAATTTTTCGGAAAATTTACCTTAAAGCTGCTAAATTTTGTTTTAGTCCGTATTTTTCAAATGTCTCGCCAGTGGTTGGTTTGATAATACGAATTGAAGAAGCCCATAGTCCAGGTCCAGCTCTCGGCGCTCCGAAAACAGCTTCATTCGATTCTTCGGAGAGAAAAGCTTCCGCCAATTCACGGGCAACTGCAGCTTCCTCAGCGCCAGCTGCTTCTTGCATTTCTTCAGCCATTTGTAATCGTCGCTGACGTTTCGTTTCCTCAGTGTAAGCATTATGCTCCGTCTCAAGTACCAACAAGTGTGCCGAATCATTATGAATTACAAACTTCCTCGGTGTATACTCCAATGGAAAACTCACTTGATTAAATACAGCTCCAAGTTTTTCAAGAGCCAAAATTCTCAAAGTATTGGTAGAAATAGCGACAATTCCCTCAGGGCATTGTTCGGAACTAAATCCAGAGGCGAATTCCAAACTTTCATAAGACAATGGCGTTAAGTGGAAACGATTTTGATAATAATAACTCAACCAGGAGCGACTGCTCATAGCCAAGACAGCTTCATTACCCTGCATTCGTATTCTAAAAAGTTTTACTGCCCTTGAACCCAAATATCTCGTTCGGGTATCGGCCAAATCACCAGATATTGGATCCAACACAGTTCTTAGTAATACTCCATTTTGTAGACCAATATTTAGATAAAAACTCGATTGTTTTGGGCGAGCATCGTCTGAACTGTCAGCATCCTTTAAACCCATTTCGACAATACATAAACTTTCCGCAGCGGCTGGCAATGCCTGCATACTCCTCGGCGATAGACAATCTTGAGAGTCGAGGGACATTATTCTCACTGTATTATCTTGAAGACCCACAGCGAGATATGGAAATCGCTGTTCACCAGATGGTACATTACCCAATCCCATACACATTACCTCAGAGGACATTTTCTTCCTATCCTTATACTCGTACAATTGACCAGTCTACAAATAAAAAATGAAAATAAAGTTAAAATTTGTCACATTGATTAAGAATTAAAAATTATTTTTAAATATAATTGAAGAACATGTTTGCTACTTTTTTAAACTCATTCCCAGATTGAAAAAATCAGAAAACGACAATAGGAGCAAAGTACTTTGCGCACATTTTACATCTCTGAGAATAAAATTACCTCGCAAAGAGAACATTGTGCGGAATGTTCGCTTCTTTATATGAATTATAAATTGAAAATATTAAACTGTAGAAAAAAATAGAAAAAAGACCATCTATGACTAAAAATTAAGAAGAATATTGATAACTGCAGAACAGCGACAGGCGTGTGCAATCGAAAAATACAAGAAATTAACTTACAGCATCCAATTCGAAATAAACCAATTCTCCACCAGTTAGAGCAATCACAACTTGACGTTGATTAACTGCACATTTCACTATTGTCTTCTTTCCCGGAGCTTTCCATTCATTGACACGTTTATCTGCCCGTATATGACGAATACCATCGGGATAAACCTAAAAAAATGAACAAGCTATTTAACCAAAATCAAGTCTGATTTCTATTCGATTAAATTGTTAAAAAACATTGTCGAGGCCGAGAAACCAGGAAAACTTAAAGGTAAAATCATAAGTGTTCCAACGATGCAAAAGCCAAACTTTATTTTTGCACTTTATTGCGACCGTCACGTGGTGGAACCAGGTGCCGGAGATACCGAGTGCTTTAAAGAAAAAAAAAAAACCTTTTTTCAATTTTCTTACCTGTACTAGAGCGTCTTCTCCTAAAGCAGAACAATTCAATGTTGGCGTTGTACCCAGAAAACCAGAATCTGTTACTTCTTCGACAGTTTCTCCAATACTAAGTACCAAAGTTGCATTTGCGAACGACACAATGATGTATGCATCATATTCCTCTGAAACCGAAATCAAATGCCTTGTCTAGATTATTCAATGAATGAAAAAATGCCTCAATCTCAAACTGAAAAATTTTAGGGCTCTTCACAATTAATTATTAAAAATTATTATTTATAATTTTAAAAGAAAAAAATTACTTTCAAAAGAAACAATTGATTAGAGAAAAAAAAATACTGTCTTTAATGAAAAAAGGATAAAGGTTGGTGATCTTAATTCCTTGTCCTCAAATCTGGTAATAAATCATCCCTTCATTGCGGGATAATTTCGAATTTCTTCTTACCTTTCAGTCAATCATCATTGTCTTGGTCAACCAAAAGCCTGCAGACATCCTGAAAGAGAGAACTGGTGTTTGATAAGAGTGTATCAATCCACCAGGTTTATTAATATCTTTTTTTTAGAAAGATATTAATTTTTCTACGCTTGATAAAAAAAAAAACTTTAATGCGAAATTTCAAAAAAGAAACAATTATAAAAACTTGAAATAAATCGAATCATTTTTTTAAGAAAAGAAAAAATTGAATTACAATTGAAAAACAAATCGCTCTAAAGCCAACGTGAAAAACCCGTTAATGTTGTTCCTCCAGAAAAAAGAGGCGTTTAAAATATAAAAAACTAAAATTTATATCTACGACTTATTAAAAAAAACTGCCCTGGTATTCAAAATATGAAATTAACTAACCGTCTATGCGTCGCTTTACTGTCCAAACAGCATTAGGATTTCCGGGAAGTTCACTGACGGCCATTTCAGAAACCTCGAGACCATGACGTAAAACTCTTAGTGTTGATCGTGGACCTCTTCCACATGCTATGTACAATTGCGGTGTATCTTCGTTCGCAAGATCAGCCACCTGATCAGAAATAAAGACTTGATATTAAAGTAATAATAATTAGCGAATTTGTAATTAACTAATCTGTTAAATTAATAAATGTGTAGATCTTTGATTCACTTCGGCGTGCAAAAACAAGACGAAGGCGACAAAGAGCATTTGATCTTGCATTATTTCACAGAGAACTGACCATCAAATGAATCAATCCTCTACTTGATAATGCCTCAATAATTATGTAAATTTCATCCTTTCATTTTTTATTTACCTGACAGGCCAAAATAGGCGATAAACTATCCATTTCGTCGACAAGTACCAAATTTCTCAAAGGTCTTGGTGCAAAGAAGAACGTGTCTCCTTCTTCCAAAGGCATAGCTGAACTGAATTCTGGCTCGTCATCATCATCTCCAAGATGTGCGATTTGATATAAATAACTGAAAATAAAAGAACCTAATCAGACACTAATCTAATTCAATACATTTGTAAAATATATTATTTTTTAAGATAAAAATTGCAAGTACAAAAAGTACAATATTACTTACTGATTTCCAAATTCAGAAGCGACAAACAAGAAACCAGTTTTAAGAACACACATACTCGAAGCCACGGGAACTGTGTCAAAATATTTGAGCTTTATTTCCGTAACCATATCCTCATCAGTCTCTAAGGTGATTTTGAAAATATCCCCCTGCTCGGTTTGGGCCAAAAAGAAAAACATGCTTTTAGTTTTGTGAGTGGCCGAACAGACGAAAATCATTCCTCTCTCAGGATCGTCCAAATCGTTTCGCCTCCTTGGAATTGGACAACGAATATCGTGCTGATCGCCAAGATTTTTGTATGTTAAATAATTTTCGGAGCAAATAAGTACTCCACTGGGACCATCATTTCCACCTGGGACGGAGACGAGGAAATTGGCATGCTCCTCAAGAGGTTCACTATACTTTCGAACAACATGATTTAAACCTAAATCGAGTTCATATAAAGTTAATGTTTGTTGTGTTCTCACTGCCGCATCACCCGTTGGATCACTATCAGCTTCCTGAAAACAAAAATACCAGTATTAATAAAATTATATTGACAAAAAAATAGAATCTATATTATTATAATTTATTATTATCATTATCAAGAGATTATAATCAGTGATTCAGTTGAAACACGGACATGATAGTTTAATCATTTAACAATTAGAAAATAATTTTAAATCAAAATTTACAATATTGTACTTTTTACCTCGTAATCGATTTCGAGACAAGCAAACATTGGATTTTCGAAACCAACATCAACGCCGACTGTGTGATAAACTAAAGTGTTACTTTTGTGTGCTTCCAATGGTGAAGAAATTGTAAGTCGTGCCTCTGGATCTCTGTTCAAAATATACACAAGTTTTTGCTTTTCAATTGCACCTGAAAATTGAATTTTGTTAATTTCTAGTTGACTTTCTAAGAGCTTCATATTTTTTCTACAATTTAAAGTACTATCATTATCAAAGGAATATAATCAATGTAAATCAGTTGAAACACGGACATGATAATTTAATCATCTAATACTGAAAATTTATATCCCCAATTTAGGAATAAATTTTATTTTATTTACCTATCATAACGGCACGTCCTTTTGGATCTATGGCCAAATATTGCCCGGGAACAATTCTTCGACATCCACTTTTTCCGAATGTTTCCTGGTGAACTTTTGTGAATGAATTTTTGGTAGGATTGTATTCGAGAATAACAATTCGTCCGGAGTCCGTGCCAACGACAATGTAATCTTTGGTTCCGCCTGTAAGTCTGAAAGCCATTAATGACCTTATAATTCCAAAAACTTCAACAGTTAATAGGGTGTGCACTTTCCCGGTGTTTGGATCCGGTCGCAATAATTCCAGCGACTTTCCTCGGGAAACGAGAATTTCTTGCATTTTACTGCCGGAGAAATTGCCATGTACGGCATGTGTAATGCCGGTGGCACGTTGAAGCGTCAAATTGTAAAGATACATTTTGTAAAACGCTTTTCGACTGTATTATTTCAAGTCCTGCTATTCTACCTCACGCCTCTTCGGCTAATCATGCTGAAATAAAAAATAGAGGTTAGATTAGACCTTCAACTTAAAAAATAAAGTAATTTGCATCTTTTAATTTTTAAACAGTATAAAATTTCTTTATATAAATTTACTTTACTTACAGATCGAAATTAAATATAGATAAAACATTACAAATTTATTTTTTTCAGCTAAAATTAAAAAAATTAATAACAATATGAATTAATTACAAAAGTTAATTATAATTATACTGTGGTACTATTTAATTTAATGACGTGTCAAGATGAAAGTACAATAAAACATTACATTTTCCTTTTGAAGCCATTTTCGAAAAAAATAAAAAACTTTTGACAAAGTATGTTAAGAAATATTGAGAGAGAAAATATTTACCTGCTTTCAAGAAAGCATGATTGATAATTTGATGGATGTACGTGGATTTTACAATCCTGTGGACGACAAAGCCGGTATAAAGATTACACTTCTTCTCTCCACTATGGTTAATCCGGAAATGACAATATTTTATTCTCCTTTGCGGCTGTCCTCAGCGTCCAGGAAATGAGAATGTACAATATAGTTCAAATACTTACAAAATCGTGTAAAAATAAAGTTTTTCCTACAAAAAATCAAATATTAAATATTCTAAAAATTCTATTTTAGTATAAAATTGATAAAATATAATAAATTGTCATTCTAACTAATTCTTACTGAAATATAATAAATAAAATTTGTCAATAAAAGTTGTGATCTTACTCACGTAGTACTTACCAGGGCTGTGTAGTTAGTTACGCTAATTGTTCTTTAAACGTAAAGACGTATAACTTACGTAATACGTATTATGAAATTAAGAAGGAGTCCGATTGGTCACTTGATTAACATTTTAAAATTACCGCGAAACTTTGGATATCATTATTGGTTCACGCTGTTTACGCGAATACACATGAGAAGGGGCTTAAAATTATAAAGGCTGAGTCACATGTATAAAACCGAACTGTCAAACTCGGATAATGTCACTGACTAATCGTTGAAATTTAACCTCGAAGTCTTATATTTCTTCTAAAATTTGATAGTTAATTAATTAATTTCACATAGATAAAGTGTAAATCTTGATAATTGTATTTTATTTTACCATTATCGCGTGAAATATTTATAAAATTGCCATTTTTATCTCATGTGAACAGAGCAAAGCGGAATGGAGCAGAGAACCTTGTTGGCCAGTTGAATGAAAAAGTTGGATATTTTTTAAGAAGAAAAAAAAATAATAATAATAATACTCGGTATATTTTCTAATACCGGTTTGTTAATGTAATTTTTTATTAAATTTGTGAGAAAGCTTTTTTTATAAAAATATCACGATTGTGTGACAAAAAAAATTTGACAGTTTCGATGCTGTCTCGTGTACTTACTCCAAATTCTTTATACAGACAATGTCTGAAAGCAGTGAATCTGAAGAATTTTTCGACGCAGAAGATGACACTCATCATAGAGCGTCAAGGTAATATTTTTAATTTCTTTTATTGACATTTAGTATTTTAAACTTCAATGTGGCAAAGGTATTTTATAATTTATAAAAGCAATTACAATCCTTGTTTTATGTCTTAAAGCGAATAGGATATTTCTTCGTTAGATGACAAAAATTATAATAATAGTAATATATCAGGCATGTGACACGATCGCGTGCTGTAAAAACTCATGATTTAGAATTAATTTTTCTTAATTATTAGTCATATTTTTTTTTATTTCCGTAGAATTTAATGTCACTAAAAGGTGAAATTATTTTTAATATTATTTAGTGTTTTTTAATGTCTAATTGATCATTATTTTAATTATTTTCAATTCAATGGACAAAAACTCTCCTGTTTAATATTAATAATTTAAAATTCTAATACTGTTTCAAGAGTAAAATATTTTTTTTCAAATATTGTATCATCACGATCATTAATGATTCAATTAACGTAACGTATCTGTTATATTGATAAAAAATATTTGTCTATTTCACATTAAGTCAAAGTTTTAATGGTCACGAATCAGTAATAGCATTTTAAAAGCGTTAATTTTATGAAAGTTTCGTAAATTTTCTTTATTTTTAACTGTAAAATAGACTTGAGTAATGAGTATTTGATTTCTAGGAAAAGTAAAACTCATCAACCGGCTCCTGCTGAGCCACAGGATGAGAAACCAGTGGCAAATAAACAAATTGATGAGCATGTATTCGTGAAACCCGTTGACCCAAAGCCTCTTCCAGAATCAAGAAGTCAAGTGGGCTTAGAAATAAAGCAAAATGTCGAGAAAGTTGTAAGATTTCTTTCGTTTTCTAATTCTTTATTTTTTACTTAGTATAAATTAAAAATTTTAATGCAAACTCATTCATTTCCGAATAGGATGAAAATGATAAAGGAACCGGTACGGACAAGAGTATTGAGAGACGACGATTTCGTGAATTACGGCAACGAATGCAAACGGAGGATGATGATATTCCAATTAATAGTTCCCCGCCTGATAGTCAGACATCTTCCATTGAGGGTGTTTATCCAACGCCCTCAAAGACATCTCATCCATTTAAAATAATCGAGCACGATACATTTAGTTTACAAAGTATGACTTCCTTAGGACGTGTTGGTCGACTTTTAGCTGGAACATCGGACAGTACTTCTGGTGTTATCGCTCCAGGTTATCAATATCCATCCAATGTTTTGTCACGTAGCAGTCAAATGTCATCAATAGCGAGTATTTCCAGTAAAGATGAGGATATTGCCTCGGGCAAGGTTTCGCAATCTTCCAGTAGTTTAACACTTTCTGGCGAGATGTTACAGGATTCGGTTAATGGCAAATCGAATTGTTCCGCTTCTTCGCATGGTGATAAGCCCGCATTGCTTCAGGAGCCAGACGTTATTGCGAGCACGAAAAATAATGGGAAACCCGCTGATCCGCAAAATGGCTCCATTCCAAAAGTGCCCGTCGCACCTCCACGACGAAAAAAGAAAACGAAAACACAAACACCGACTGAACTTGCCGTAAGATTCGATACTTTGCAATATTATCACATTATTAAATATTATTTTTATTTATCTTTTATTAATTTTGTTTCTATTTTTATTAATTAATGGTTAGTTTTTAATTTGAATAATAATATTGATGATAGGAATTTTATAATAATTTTTAGCCGGCACAAAAGGAGACGGTCGTATCTACATCGCCATTACCTAGTCCTGCGAGTACAATAGAATCAATCACTAGGGACCTTGAACATTGCCTTGATATCCGATCGGCTACGAAAGGGCAATATGTAGTGAAACCCCAGGTAAATTTATCAACTTTAATAAATAAAAAAAAAAAAAAAAAATCTGAATTTTAGTTTTTTGTCAAATAAATAGGTAAATATTTTTTTTAATTAAAAAATTATTTTTTTATGGGTTTTTTTAGGATGAGGATAAATCGAGAGCAGAGGGACCTTCATCCGGGGAATTGGAAAGAATAGAAAGAATGAAAATTGAATTGCTAAGTATTCCCTTGAGTGAAAAATCAAATAGTCCATTGGGATCGATTTCAGGCAATAGCGTTGGTCGTTATTCCTTAGGACCACACAAATTTACGGGTTTTACTCCTCAAGGTTCTAAAGAAAGGCGCAAATCTGCTGGTGATCAGGATATGGTAAAGCAGCTCAATATGCTCGTCAGAACACGGACTGATTCTGGAAAACGTCTCACTGATATGGTAATTAGCAGTCTTTCCAAACATTTGAATTTAATTTAAAAATTAAATTTTTTACATTAAAGTATTCTTACCTTTAATTATATTTTAAATATCAAATTATTTTTATTTCAATTGGTTTAAACTTGATTGTTTTATCCTTGATTTCTCATTAGTTTTCTGAATTGTTTCAGGAAATTCTGGAGCAGGTGACAGTCTTGAATTTGGACACCGGTGAAAGAGTGCCATTAAGTATTGCCGAAGATAAATTACCGCAGTGTGTAAATCCTCTGTCACTTCATATAATGAGATTAACGTCCGAGTATATAAGTAACACGAGCTTGGAAAAAGAGAAGGAGAGTGACGAGGAGAGTGTCGACAGTAAAATGTCGAGTTTACCGCCAGATGAAGATTTATCCGTTGGTCGTGTTCGTAAAAGAACACAAAAATTAAGACGTCTCTTGGGCTCAACAGTGAAGAAAACAATGGATAAGGCAAAATCAATTGCACAAGAAGTGTCACACGCGCGACATAAAGAGGACGTAATGGACATTGTCGATGAAGTAAATCCCGGCGAGCAACAATGGATCAAATTAAAAGCATCAAACAGTCATAAAGGTCCCTATGAATTTGGCAATTTACAACACGTTCAGGATTTGAGTGGTGAACATGTCGGTCCAGTTTGGTGTATGAAATTTTCCGCATGCGGACGATTATTAGCGACAGCAGGACAGGACAAGGTATTGAGAATTTGGGTCTTAAGGGATGCTTTCACATATTTTCAGGATATGCGAACAAAATACAATGCTGAAAAAGTGAGTCCAACGCCATCGCAAGAATCATTGGTGTCACAGCAATCGATGGAGGATCCGAATGTGATAGCGAGCGCCTTTAGCGAAATTGAAGGCACCAAGTGTCCTTTTATGCCAAAACCATTTTGCATATACGCTGGACACACATCCGATCTATTGGACGTATCGTGGTCGAAAAATTATTTCATCCTATCGTCATCAATGGACAAAACTGTTCGTCTCTGGCACATATCGAGAAAGGAATGTCTCTGTTGTTTTCAGCATATTGATTTTGTCACTGCTATTGTATTTCATCCAAGGGACGATCGTTTCTTCCTCTCGGGTTCATTGGACGGTAAATTACGATTGTGGAACATTCCCGACAAGAAAGTTGCCGTTTGGAATGAAATCGAAGGACATACAAAATTAATAACGGCGGCGAATTTTTGTCAAGATGGACAATTCGCCGTTGTTGGCTCGTACGATGGTCGATGTATTTTTTACATCACTGATCAACTCAAATATCATACGACAATTCATGTACGTTCGACTAGAGGGAAAAATTCAACGGGACGTAAAATCAGTGGCATTGAACCAATGCCGGGTGAGGATAAAATTTTGGTAACATCGAATGATAGTCGTATTCGATTATATGATTTACGTGATTTAAATCTCTCGTGTAAATACAAGGGCTATGTGAATGTGAGCAGTCAAATAAAAGCGAGTTTTAGTCCTGATGGCCAATATATTGTCAGTGGCTCCGAGAATCAGTGTATTTACATTTGGAAAACGCATCATGATTATTCAAAATTCTCGAGTGTTAGACGAGATAGAAATGATTTTTGGGAGGGCATTAAGGCACACAATGCTGTTGTGACTTGTGCTGTTTTTGCACCAAATCCAGATACAATTATTAAACAAATTGAGGCACGCGAACAGATTGATAATAAATCAGAGCAAAAGAATATTGATAGTATCATTACGCATAATACGCCTGTTGATCCAGTTGTTGAACAACGTACAAAAGGTTGTGGTGGTCATGTTCTTGTCAGCGCTGATTTTAACGGTTGCATTAAAGTGTTCCTGAATAAAACAAAACCAAAGCATAGTTCTCTACCAGCTTCAGCTCTCGCGTAATCGACGTTTTATTTGTAAGTAACAAATTGGCAAAATTCATTGGGAAAAAAAAATTTTTTGTTTGAACACATTTTTAGAATTTTGCTTATCTTTTTTTTTTACTAACGACTCAATTGTGTTTCTAAAAAATAAAATTGAATTTTTACACATAAATTAAGAAATTATAAATTGAGTATAAGTTTTATATTGATATTGTTCTTTTATATTAAAAAAATAACATTAAATAATTATTCATAATCTAAAGATAAGAAATCAAAACTAATTCATATTAACGTATTAACTGATTAAGAATGAAATTCTATTATTCGATTTAAAAATTGAAAATTTTACTTTAAAAAAACAAAATTTTTCCAGAGAACGAAAAATAGAAAACATTTTTTAATTTATTTGTTTCTTCTCTTTATCAGAAAAAATTGTAGATATTTAATTGACATTTTTTTATCCCATTGAAACGCCATAAATTGATCATCTTAGGATGTTAAAATATTTCAAAAAAATAAATGTCTCAAGCAATTTTGCGAATATTGAGACAATAACAAATGTTGTAAATATAATATACGAGAAGAGAGTATTTTAACACAAGCTTTGAATAATTTTTCCGTGCGCATATTTTTAAGTATTGGAAAAATTTATTTTTCTGTTTTTGTTATCAAAGTTAAAGATAATCAATATTTAACATTCACATTAAAATTATATCTATTATAAATTTAATTTATGGAATGTTTAATTACCGTAATTTTTTTCTTTTTAAACCAAAGTGTGATGTTTAAAAATTGATTGACTTTGTCTGCTTGTGCCATTTGTTCCTTTTTTCATCACCAAATATTTAAAATGAAAGTTCCACTTTTATCAAACAATTGACGATAAATAGTTAGCACAATTATTGCAAACAGTGGTATTAAGGAATTATTATAAATAATATATAGGCTCTGCTGAAATGACGCATACATCGAATATTATTAAAAGAAAAGACCATAGAATTCAAAAAAGGAATTTTAAATTTTTTAAATTCGAAAAACAAATTCAAAAAGAATTTTGTATTTTTAAAGGGATTTTTATTATTATTATTATTTTTTTT
>JUFY01022288.1:0-11621 GCA_001855655.1 Leptopilina clavipes
CAATTGTAACATTTAATATTCACCACGGTCAACTTTGTATGGAGAAGGACTTGATAATTTACCATCTAGCGTCAAATTAATTCCTGTCGAATTAATCAATTTGATTTATTGAAGAATAATTGAAATTCAGTTTTATTTGGTGATTTATTATTCATTTTAATCAAAAATTGTCATTACAAACATTCGAAATTCTAACCCTTTCAACCAACCAATCAGCATCAAGAATCTCAAGAAAACTCCTTTACCGATACGTCAATTTTTGTTAAAGTCTAACTTTCATTCTTTTTGGTTGGCAACGAATCTATTAGGAAATAAATAAACAAGCACATCTTTTCATTCTTTTCCTGGATTCTGTGACTGCAGGATCGAAAATCCAGTTGAACTATCTTTTTTGTGAAATTGAATTATATCTGTGGAAATTTTTTGCCAACGTCCTATCGGGGTGAGATATCTTGATGATTTGTATTTGTGTTTCTTAAAATTCTTTGTTTCGTTCCTAAAAATGATATCAATGTTTAAGTTTCCTTTTTATTAATGTAAATTGCTTATATTTAAATTCATAACCTCACTTTCTTAATTCTTTTTTTTTGATATTCAGAATCCGAATTATTAAAGGGAAAAGAATCATACTTTTAATTTCTTTAATTGCCATTGTTTTGTTGTCATTTTAAATTCAATTTTGTCTTTAAAACTAATTTTGAATAAATTGTTATTTTATAAAATTTGATTTTGTCTTTGAATGAATAACCAAAATTGACGTCGAGACACTCCCTCTACCATTTTCCAGCGATTGGGTCTGCAGCTAGCTTGAGCATTCTGAGAGATTATTTCAGTGTCTTATTTTTTTATTTTGTGAATCTTGATCTTTTTTTTTCCTTTGGACGAGTATTACTGATGAACATTTCGCCTGGTGGCCTTGTGAGTTCATAGCTATTATTCGTCTAACTTGAATAAAAATAATAGTGTGGATAACGTTCGATAATTCGCCCAGTGGCCTTGGTTTATTCTAGACGTATCAATTTCATTATTATTTTTCATTTTTTTTGTGATCCAAGAAAGGACTGGCGCCCGGCATTAGACACTGATTAACCTCTCATCTGTAACCTGTGTTTTGTCCATTTCGGTATCTTGACATAAAATTTCTATCATGTAAATTCTTTTATTTTAATCTATTATTATTATTACTTATTTTTTTAAGGTTAAAAGTTATTAAACACTTCTGCAACAATAAAGTTCAACGATCAACTTACAAATTCGAAATCAAGTTCAAATGCCAATTTCTAATTCCAAGTTTTTATTAAATTTCTTCAAATTCCAAATTCGACTTCAAAATCTAATTCTACAACTATATACACTTTATAAAATTAAAAGTGAGTACAAATTTTAATTGCTATCTTATTCTCAAAATCTATATCACATTCTCCCAATTCCGGAAAGATCTTGTCTGTAAGCAGTATGAGATTTGTTACTGTAATGAAATGTGACTAAAGGTGAATTATTGTGTCATATCATAGCGATAAGCTATGAAAACGAAGGAAAAGGGACAGAGTTGTGTCGACCGTACAACTGTAAACATGTACATTTTAATCTGTTTTATATTAAAACGTAGAGTGACATTCTTTTTGATTCTAAATGTTGTATTGTACTTCACTTCCTTACACCTTCTATTTAGACATTGCATTACATAATTGTATTTTCTTAAATCCTAATAATTTACCTCTGTTTCTGAAATAATTATTTATCAGTTTGCAGTTTTATAATAATCTCAATCCTTTTAAATTCAAAAATCCTTAATATAAATTAATTAAATCAATTAAAAGTATCCCCAAGCTATTGGATGAAAGTCTAGGCTTAAAAATTAAATTTATTCAATTTAAATAAATTATAAAATTCCTTTAAATGTTACGTTCTTTGGACGTAACACTACATTAAATCTTTTCATATGATATAGTTTTTAGTTTTTATATTTTAAAAAATAAACGATTTTTGTAGGGATAAAAAGTGTGGTCGCATAATTCTGACTTTTTTTAAAATATTTTTTTAGAATTTAAAAGAATTAAAAATGTAAGAAACAAAGGTTATTAAGATACTTTTGAATTTAATTTTAAATCTCTGTAAAATTCCCAGTGGATAATTTTTTAATTTACGCAAAAATGATTTTTGAAGAAAGAAGATTTTTTTTTACTTATTTTCAGAATATTTGTAAGAAGAGATAAAAATTTTCTTCTTTCTTTTTTTAAATTACGGATAAAAATAACGTGGATGGGGGAAAAGTAATTGTGAAGTGATATAAATTTTTTTCATACCTCGACACGTATGGTGAGATTATATTCCTTTATGCTCTCGTAGTCCAAGGGCTGATTCACCTTTATATCGGCCCAAGTGACCGAGTTATCCGATCGTTGTTGAAGATAAAATGTGTGCAACTTGTTGGTTTGCGCTGTTGATCCCGGCATTAAGCGGTAAAAAACCACTGGATTATTTATAATGCCAGAGCTGTTGACACACACACACACAAAGAAATCGATTAGAAGTTGATAAAGAGAATTGAAAAAGCGTGCAAGCGAGACAATACGAAACGGAAACAGAAATGAGAACGGAAACTTTCCTAATTTATTTATTTATATATATATTTTTTTTGGTAGATTTTGTGTAATGAATGAATTTTGTTCGTATATGACATTAGATTAAAAAAAAATTTTCACTGTTTCAAAAGAAAACAATTTTAGTAAATTTTGAATATAAATTTTTACTTTGGAACAATTTCTCCAAATTTTACAATTGTTTACAATTAAACATTCGTTATGTGGAATTTCAGCATTATGTGAACTTTGAAAATTTTCACTATCATATATTTCAAATTTCAAGTTTTTATGAACTTTAAAAAATATTTTGAATTTCGAACAAATAGTTAACTTTACACTTTTGAATAGTGAGATAACATTGAATATTGTGTAAAATTTAAATAGTTTGCAAACATTGAATTTTTGTTAAATTTTTCACTTGAATAGGAAAAGTGAATGTAAATCTAAACTGTTATTAAGAAAGTATGTAAACCTTTAGAACCATGAACATTAAGTAAAGTTTTTGAACCTTGAGTAAACAATTTGAGCATCAGGTAAACTATTTATACTGTAAGTAAATTTTTTAAATCTTAAGTAAACTATTTAAACAGTAAATAAATTTTTTGAACTTTAAGCAAACTATTTGAACGTAAGGTATAATATTTGAACCTTGAGTACAATATTTGATAATGAGGTAAAGTATTTGAACAGTAAGTAAATTTTTTGAACCTTGAGTAAACTATTGGAGAATTAGGTAAAGTATTTAAATAGTAAGTAAATTTTTTGAACCTTGAGTAAACTATTGGAGAATTAGGTAAAGTATTTAAATAGTAAGTAAACTTTTTGAACCTTGAGTAAACTATTTGAACATAAGGTAAATTATTTGAACAGTAAGTAAATTTTTTGTACCTTGAGTAAACTATTTGAACATAAGGCAAATTATTTGAATATTAAGTACAATTTTTGAACCTTGTGTAAAATATTTGAGAAATAGGTAAACTATTTGAACAGTAAGTAAATTCTTTAAATCTTAAGTAAATTATTTGAACAGCGAATAAATTTTTTGAACAATAAGTAAATTTTTTGAACCTTCAGTAAACTATTTGAATTTTGAATAGTAAGTAAATTTTTTGAACCTTGAGTAAACTTTTTAAGCATTAGGTAAAATATTTTAATAGTAAGTGAATTTTTTGAAACTTGAGTAATATATTTGAGTACATATTATGTAAACTGATTGAACTTAAAAAAAACTTTTGAACATACATGTAAACTATTTTGAACAGTATTTAAAATACTTGAACAGCACTTGGCACGTAAAAAATTATTTAAATAGTAAATTTTTTTTTGTACATTAGACAAAACTTTCTTTAACAAGATGTAAACTTTTCCCAACATTTGTCTTAAAATCTGAAAAATTTTTTAAACCCTTAATTATTCTGCAAATTTTTTTGCAAGCAATTGTAAAATTTTGTAATTTAAAATACTCATATATGCGAAAAATGTTCCAAAGCTATTTTCGTTTAGTGAGAAAAAAAATTATATATATGAAATTAAGAGTATTTTTTCCTTTCTTTTATATGATAAAGAAAAAGATAAATTAAAAAAAACAAATTTGCATCACGTATGAGTGCGCTAATACGCATGTAGAGGCGCACACATACGTAGCATATTTTTTTAATTGTTTTTTTTTTTTTTGTTTTTTTTTTCATGGAAATAATGGATCAATGACAATAGAACGACTCTGAACGAAAGGTCGCATGCGATACGTGTTGAAAAAAATGGTCAAAAAACCTTCTAAGAAAAACACATCTAAATATATTTACGGATAATTGTGAGTTTACCCAACGCGCCACTTTTCACGTCTTCGCCGTCTTTTCTTTATTTCCGTTTCAGAACGTCAATAGGCTTTCCTGTTTTTTTTTGTTTTCTCCAAAAAAAATTACTCTCGTATGACTAGTTTTTTTTTTTTTTTTTTGTAATATGAACCTAATGTTTGTTATTTTCTTCTAGTTCCTATTGAGTGTGATAAGGCATTAAAAGTACTTGTTCTATTAGCTACTGGCCACGCGTCCGCTATTATTTATTCAGCTTTGTAGGCAATTCACTTGCATTGTTGGTATATATATAGATATAGATAGGTAGATAGATATAGATATATGTTTATACATCAGAGGCCCTTGTTTATTGAGTGTTAGTATTTGTTTCTCATTGTGTACAATTACAATATGTGTGTATCAAACTCGTCTGCATATCTACCACTGAACATATCAATCGTTAGATGTTGGTACCGAGTGTAACAGTTTCCTTGTATCACGAAATTTACACGACACGAATTTACATGTTTACCCTTTACCAAGGAGTGTAGGTGTATATACTGTAATTAATCATGTGTTATTCTCGGAATGTGCACTCTGTATTGCATTTCATGTCCCTTTGTTGAGGAGAAACTGTTTAGGTATTTCAGTTTCGCGTTGATGCACTCGTGAATTGTTGCGAATGACCTGCGCTTTCATCTATTAGAGAGTTGAAATTGCAATCTCATTCAAATAATCTACTTCAAGATTTATTATTATTATCCATTCTTCTTTTTATTTATTTTTACTTATTTTCCTCTGACTTTGTCACTTATTTACGATTATTTTATTACTTATTTCTTTTGTCATTTTATTTACAACGACAACAACAATAATAATAATATTAATAATAATAATAATAAATTCACTGGAAAAAAATTTTTCTCGATTCAAATAATGGATTACTGTCGGGAAGAGACGACAAAAATGTAAAGCACAGTTGTATTTGATGATGTTTTAAGATGAAAAAACCGCTGCGTGTAAAATCCTAGCTCATCTTGTTTTTGAATTATTATAAAAATTCGGTTTTGAAAATTACTATTTTCTTTTCTATTATTTTATTTACTATTTTTGTCACTTAGATTTTGAAAAAAAATTTAAGTGAAGAAAATGATTTGAGAGAAATAAATAAATATTTGAACAAACTAAATTTCAATTCAATAAATAGGGTGAATCAGTTTTTAATACAAATTTCAGAGAAATGAAATTTAATTATTATTCTCTTTTGTTTATTATATAAAACGTACTCTTTTGTGTGGGTTACATTAAATCCTATAAGCAAATAAATATATATGTTATTTTATTTGTTACTTTTTTTATTTATATTATTTTTTAAAGATTATCCAACAAAATATAATGAAATTTATGAAAAAACGATATGCATTAATAAGGTATTTATTAAGGTAATTTATTAAGGTTTTAAATATTATATTTTGTTGCATAATTTAGTTTTTAGGATTTTTGTAGAAGCGGATTTGCCTCAAACCCTGCGGCTTGTGCAGGGAGAGAGCATAATAAAAAACATAATAATAATAAAAAAGTAAAATAATAATTTAATCATTTTTAAAATCGTATTTTTATAGTAATTCAAAAACAGCATCAGCTAAGATTTTAAATCCAACGGATTTTTCATCTTCAAATATCATCAACTAAAACTGTGCTTTATTTTTTTGTTGTCAGTTTAATTCTACCTATCGTCTCTTCACGACAAATCTGCTTATCAAATAAATATTTACTTGAACTAAATAATTTTCATTTGAATCAAATAAACTGTAATTGAATCAATAATTTCTGTATTTGAATCAAATGCCATTTAATTGACTCAAAAAAAATTTATTTGATATAAATCAAATATTTATTTAATACTAATCAAATATTTATTTGATACTAATCAAATATTTATTTGATACTAATCAAATATTTATTGGATACAAATCAAATATTTATTTGATAATAGTCAAGTAATTCATTATTTTTTAAATCAAATAAATTTTTTTTCAGTGTAATATTCGACTGTTATTGTAGCTCGGCCGTGAAATGCCTTGGCTTGCAATCACGGCGGTTAAGCACCGTTGTGCATGGCTAGCACCTTGATGGGTGCCCCTCGGAGTTTGCTTTAATTTTTAATTTTACAGCCATAAATTGTGATTAAAATTACACAAATCTAATTTAAAAAATTGAGTTTTCAATGCGCATAATTGAAACGCATTTATTCTAAATTCATGCACTTAAATCTTATGTTCTAAAAACAAAGATTAAAAATATTGATTTAGATTAAAAGGCATCTAAATATTTATTATTTTATTTTTAGCAATATAATTTTTTATATAATAAGTTTATTTGTTAATTTATTCATATATATATATGTTTACTTGTTCAAGAACTATTTGTTCATACAAAAAAGTTGCGGTAAATTTATTTAATTAAATCTATTATTATTATTTAATGATTTTAAATAAATAATAAATTTTTTTTAAATTAATTTAGTTACTTATTTTTATTAATTTCTTAGATTTTTTAAGAATTCTGATAAGTATTATTATTTGTTTAAGTAGATTTAGTAAAAATAGATTTAAAAATAATAAAAATTGACAGATTTTACATCTACTTTGAATTAATTTTAGTTATTTTCCATTACATAAAAAATTATATTGGTAAAAATAAATATTTAGATGTTGTTTAAACATATTTTTAGAATGTGAAGAATATATTTTTAGAACATAAAGATTTAAATACATAAATGTAGAATAAAAAAAAATTAATAAATGTTTTCAATATGGATTGAAAAAGCCATTGTTTCATATATCAATCGTCTTTTTAATTACCATATTTACGGCTGTAAAATGAAAAATTAAAGCAAAGCATTTTCACCGAATTGAATTTAGAGGCTTTAATAATAAATATATCTAATTTTCCACATTTTTGAAAATATTTCAGCGACCACTCCCAAACGATTTTTACCAATTTTACCCATTTAATACTCTATTTAATAAAATTTACTTTGTTAATTTCCATTGGTAATTGTTTATTTAAAATTTTTTCTTATGAGTTCAAACACTAGCGTAAAATAAAAAATTTTCTTATTTATTAATTTAACGGCAATGACTAAAGTAATTAAAAATTTTATCAAATGGAAAAATAATAATAATAATTCTTTAATTATTATTAAAAGTTAAAAAAAATTTTTTTTTCATATTTAGATTTAAAATAATTTTTGAATCAAATGGAAATTGGTAAATTTTATTAATTTTCACTCATGAAAGTGCAAGACGAGAGTATATTTTTGTTTTTTCTATTTTTATAGAAAATAAAATAAAAATTTAATAAAAATTTTTGTATATATAAATAAATTGTTTATGTTCAGCGAGTTTTGCATACGAGTCGAATATTTGTTAGTCGCTTAAGCGGTGAATGTTTTCTGAATAAAATGCAAAAAAAGTGTGCGTGTATTAGTGTTTACGTCTATAATGATTAAATATGATAGCTCAAAGCAATTTTGCGTGAAAACAAGAACCCCCGCCTTATTGCCGGAGAATATCAGGCTGAAGAAGACAAAGTGGAGATTAAAAAACTTTTTTATGCTCCCGAACCCACGTGGAACTTTTCATATTCATATTTTTTTTTCATAATAAAAAAAGCTTCCTCTAAAATGAATATCTCCACAAATAAAAATTATAAAATAAATAACCTGTGGCTATTATAATAATGAAACAGAAGATTCTTTTTTCCTCTCATTTAATTTTTAATTTTGTTTTTTTTCATGAAATTTTCAATATTCGCCCTTATTTTCTTTATATTATTTTTTGAAGCAGTGATTTTTAGAGAGTAATATCTGTCACTTTTTTTTAATATATCTGTCACGTTAATTGTTATTTTGCCCTGAGAGTAAATTCCACTTGGGTTTTATTTTCAGTGATTTTTGATAAATTGAAAAAAAATAAAAAAAATCATTTGTGCGCGGTGGAAAATATATGGTGTTGTGCGTGTCGAATAGCATCCAATTTCATTTTAAAACAAGATTATTTTTCTTTACTTTCTCTTTTTTTTGTTTTTACAAATACTGACTTTGGCAAAATAATTTAATATTGTAATTTTGTGAAAAATTCTTTTGAAAAAAAATTTTAAAAATACATTTTACTATTTTCAATAACGTATTTCGATGGAAAGTTTGAAATCTTTTTTTTTTTTTTTTTGTTGAAATTATGTGAAAAAATAGATTTTTATTTTGAAACGCCACCGCTAAGAATTTAGAGAAAAAAGCCAATTGGGTAAAAACAACGTTTCTTGCTTCTACGAATTCACGACGATAAATTTTCAAATCGTTATTATTACTCTATCTATAATAACTTGCATCTACATTCTTTCTAGAAAGTTCCGACTATTTTTAATAATATTATGAAAAAAAGAAAAATAAATAAAAAAAAAATTAATTAATTAAATTCTTTTCATTTCGTTTAAAACGAACAGCACTAGTTGAAAAAAAACAACAAAAAATTTAACTACGCTCTTCAAGAACATGAAAAAAGCAACTGACGAAACATGCCCAAAAAATCAGTTCTCTGGCATTCCGATCGACTTTTCTATATTATTATATCTCAATAAAATTACGTATGCAAGATTCTGCGAATGAGAAATAAAAATGGGCTATGGACCAATAAAAAGAACATATATAGTATATTTATAATAATAACAAATTGGACGATGAAATTCGTTATGTAATTGAAAAGATGAAAAAAAAAATTATTTCTACTCTATGACGATTCTTTTTTTTTAATCCTAGAGAAAATTAAGTTACGCGTTGAGTTGGGGGGAGGGTAATTTTGAAAAAAATGCCAATTGTCACAAAAAACCACCAAAAAAGCAAAAAACTGGGTTTCCAGAAAGCATCTAGTCGAAACATGCCCATAAATATTCTCTCGGAACATCTAACAATGATTTTCTATATAAATACCTTACGCTCTTGTTGAGATTCGTCAGTAAATGAAAAATAAGCGATTCTCTCTCTCTTCTCTCTCTCACTCTCTTTTTTTTTCTTTCTTTTTTTCCAAAATGCAAAAATTAATAACCGTGTAAAACTTAATTTTTGTAAGTTTAAAATTTAAATATTACATTATCAGAAATTTTTCATTATTATTATATTTGATAATTAAATATTTTTTATTGAGAAATTTTTCGTTATCAAGTTTTCAAGTAATGTTGTATCATTGAATGTAGAAAAAAATAGTAGAAAAAAATATATATTTGTAACGTAATTTTGTACCCTGTTGGTCCTCGTTGTTTGTTTGTTTTATTTTTTTTTTTTTGAAAAGTAATGTTCGAATTTTTGTCTTTGAAAAAAAAAAAAAATTTACGATTATGATTTTGAAGAGAAAATTTTTGCTTTTTCGGCACTTGGTGCATTATTTGCTCGTTGTACATAAAAAACGAAATGTTATGATTTATTTCCCATTTCGACAGAAAGAAATTTTTTTTATTATTTTTTGTATTTTTTGAATAATAATACAGTCCACAATTTCACCTTTCGATAAAGTTTACTTTTGACAACGAATTTTGCGAACAAAGAATTTAGATTTAATTTTTCAAATTGAAAAAGAAATGTTTTGAAAGACTAATAAATGAATATTTATTTAAATCTGTTAAAACATTTTCCAAAAAAAGAATATAAATTCGCAAATATTTTTTGTTATTCGATTTTATGAAACATTCGAGGAATATTTTCAATTTTATTGAAATAAATTTTTCCGTTATGTATAAAGTGAACATTATTCTTATATACTGTTTTAATAACATTTTTTTTCCTGAATAAAAACAATATTGGTAACACTATTCTTTTTTTTTAATGAATATTTTTTTACGGAAGTAGTGTTTAATTGGCATTAAAACAATATTGAAAAAAAGTCAGGGGTTTAAAAATTGACAAGCAGATAAAGTTTTTTTTAAATTATGCGGATTATTGTACAACGAGCAAAGAGTGCAAGACACAGGAAAAATGTAAAATCATTTGCGAGTTTTATTTTTTAAAATAAAATTTTTTCATTTTCATTTCACCTTTAATTAATTGTTTTTTATATCTACCTTTTGAAAAATTTTTTAAAATTTTATTTTCTTTCGTTTTTGAAATTAATTTTAAATTTAATTTTCCTATTAACTTTGATTGTCAGTGTAATTATTATTTTAGTTCCTTTTTCTTTAAATAATTGAAAAAAATTCAAATTGTTACTTTTTGATTCAACCTTTAATGTTTGAAAATTTCTAATTTTTATTGTTTTTATTTGAAAAATGATTATTTGTTTAAAATAAAATTTATTTGAATATTTTTATTTGATAGTAAATTTGTTTCAAGTGAGGTGAAATTTTCAAAAAATGATTTTGCATTTTTCTGTGAGAAAGAGTGCTCTGTGATAAAGATTCATCACTCAAAGGGATGAACAGAGAGACAACGAGACGGGTCATCGTGAATAGCCACACACCGAAAAAAGAAGAAGTGCATCGAGGTGTATGACGCGTGAAAAAAGAAGTGTCCGAAATGTTTTTCTTTTTTAATTTTCAAAAAACGTTTAAATATTGTGTTGATGCACCTAACACGTCAACGGTACTCAAAATTATTTGAAAAAGAATTTGCAGTTTATCGGTAATCGACCATTTTTTTATTTAATTAAATAATTCTACCAAAGAGAACAAAAAAGAGAAATTTAAATCCAAACAAAATTTTTAATACCACTTGAAATCGTGAAATTAAAAATTCTACCCAAAAAGAATAAAGCTGTGTCGAAATTTATTTAATCAATCAATACAATTCGATAAACAAATTATATTTTCAATTTGATGTTTCATATTTAATTTAAATATTTAATAAAATTGAATAATTCTCTATCAACATTTAAATCCCCTTTATTTATTTTTAAAAAAAAATTTATTCTATTGCTTCAATTTTTGCTAGATATTTTTATTGAATATCTATACTGGTCGAAAATTGTTCGCAATTAAAACATTTTTGTTCAATTAATTGAATTCCTTGAAACAAGTAATATTGAAAAAAATAATCTGCGAAATATAAATATAAAATCAATAGAACGTTGAAAATAACTGCATAGTATCCAATTAATTTATCAAATATGTACTGTAACGTTTTAATTGATAAAGATAATTAACAAGTATTAGTGTTCAAATTGCTTTCAATTTTTTCTGATTATTATTAACAAAA
>JUFY01022289.1:0-25528 GCA_001855655.1 Leptopilina clavipes
TAGTTTGATAATTTAGTCTGACTAAAACTGTCTTTTACTACTGATTACGTAATTTTCAGCCCAAAGAAATTTGTTTCTCTAATTTTATTATCAGTAGTACATGTAGTAGTAGTAGTAGTAGTAGAGGTAGGAAATAAATAAAATTAAATAAAATTAAAAAAAAATGAAAAATCATAACCAAATGGAAAATTAAACAGACAAATAATAAATGCCTCTAACTTTATTGACAATAAGGAAATCATATTTTTCCTCCGATTTATATTTACCCGCGAGTTATTTACATTTTCAATAAAAAAATTAAATAAAGCAAGCGGTTAATAACGTAAAATAAATCTTTTTTTCCAATAAGTGAATTGCTCTTCTCAATAGAACTCAGTAAGGAATTCTTATTTTCTCACACAAGAATTTCTATTGTTTTTAAAAAAAATAAAGAAAGACTTTCTCTAAAAAGTGCAGTCCTGAGAAATTGTTTTTCCCTAGTCACTCTATATACACAGTAAAAAGAAAGTCTTATTTTAAGGGAGAAAAGATGTCTTATTTTAAGATGCAACATTTTTAAGACAGCCTTTGCTGAATTTACGCAATGATTTTACATACAATTTACATTATGGCTAGCAGTGCTGAAAAAAAAAGGAATACAATTTTTTATTCACAAACTAATGGCGTGTGAGTGCTTTTTCTCATTTCAAATCAGAAATACAATCAAATGTGACTAAATATACACAGTAAAAATAAAATCTTATTTTAAGATGAGTCTTAAATTCAGCACTGCTAGCCATAATGTAAATTGTATGTAAAATCATTGCGTAAATTCAGCAAAGGCTGTCTTAAAAATGTTGCATCTTAAAATAAGACATCTTTTCTGCCTTAAAATAAGACTTTCTTTTTACTGTGTAAAAAGGATGAGGATAAGAGGAAAACTCAAGTGTGGAGAAGGAAAAAAGGAAATAAGATGAAAAAAAAAGAAGAAAAAGGGAAAATGAGTCCCTATAGTGTGAATTTGAGTTTCTTTCATACGTACAACTTGTGTGTGAGGTCGCAATCTCCCTTCTGCAGTTACATAAAAGGGACTTGAAGACTCCATGTTAAAGGAGAGGAAGGTTGCTAATACCCAGAAAATCTGTTCCCTCATGCCATATTCCAACTTCTCTTTAGGGGGCGACGGGAGGAGGGTGTTTGCATGCGTGGTTTTGCTCACGAAATTTGCAGATTGTAACATCTGCTCTGTAACATGCCAGCTGAAATATTACTCCGCCTTCGACAACAAGTTTGATCTGACTTCCCCTCACTATTTCAAAAATCATTCCCGCTAAATTACCTTTGTAAAATCTATTTCCCATGGACAATTTTCATTAAGTACTGTATTATTTTCTCACTTTATTATTCTTCAAGATTTGAAAAAAAAATTACTAAATGCGTCACCTTCTAACAGGAAATACAACTTTATTTCGCCACTGCCCGACTTGGGCCAAATTTGACCCAATAATCGATTTTATAAACCCTGCTAGAGCCAGGTCAAGATTTTTAGACAAGGATAAAAGTGAAAAAAGAATCGCGGGTAAAAATATCCGGACCTGGTTCTAAACTGGAATTAAACCCACTGCCCAACTGGGGCCAGTCCTGGCCCTATCGGGGCTTCATCAAAAGCCCTAAACTGCGGTAAAAATGAAGAAAGAACTAGTCCTAATCAGGAATGAAACACACCGTCAAACTGGGGCCAGTCCTGGCCAGTCCTGGCCAGTCCCTACCAGCGCCCGATCAAAATTTTTCAACCGGATGATTAAAAATTAAAATATTGAAATACTGGAAAAAATTCCTAACATACAATTTTGAAAATATCTCTTCAGCTAAAATAAATCAAATTATCAAATTTCTAAGCAAAAAAAGAAATTGAATTTTCCCGAATAATTTATGAATCTTGGCGTGATTATAATATTGATGACACAAAATTACCACCCGACTTGTGAAACTAATACAATGTTTCCTTTATGTATATATGGGGGAAAACATCTTCAATGAAAGTGCGAGAAGGTCTCTTTTGAATAGAGATGATCAAGATGAACGGCTTGAGAAACTGGGATTGATCACTTCTCTTTACTCTGGATATCAGAAACAATGACGAGTTGTCCTCTTCTCTGGTATATATATATATATTTAGAGGGGGAGGCCGGTAACTACTTGCGATAGATGCGGTTGATAGTGAGGTAGCACCTAGCTTGTACTTCCCTATCCTATGGAAATGCTGAGCAAGACCAAAATTACCTCAGCCTCTGCTTCTCAAACTCCTTGTTTGCGGCGAAGCTCTACCTTGCTTTGCTGTTCCCTGTCAGCTGGTAAATACTCTCGAATCGAGAGAATATTGAAATTAACTCGAAAATCTCGTTTTAATAACATCTCTTACTACGATGTCAGCAAAAGCATTTTCCCTCCCCCTTGAAGGGTCCAAAAAAAGGACAAAATCGATACAAGTCACTTTTTTTTTTTCCTTTCGGTTTAATAAAAAATACCTTTGACAAATTTTCACTCAACATGCTTGAAATTTCATATTTAATATTTGAAATGAAGAATTTTTAAATCAGTGGGAAAAGTCTTTTTCATACTGAATAAAATATTCAAAAAGAAATGGTTTTTAAATAAACAGAAAGACTTATACTCAACGTAATAAAAATAGGAAATGAAGGAAAATATCACCCAGTGGGAAATTCTATAAGGTTGATAATTGGGACTCAATATTGAACCAATTATAGTCGCCAATATTGGCCCAATCTTGGCAAAATTGCTCCCAATTGTCCAAGCTCACGCAATGTCGTAATTTTCCCATTGAATTTTATTAAAATAAAAAAAGTAATAAATATTTGTGACAAGTTTTCTCCTAACAAAAACCTCAAAGAATGACCCATACTCCCTTCACCCCCTTTCGAAAAATACACGTCCAATGAAAATATAAAAGCATAAAAAATAAACGACTGTCAGGTTTTTCTACCACGAAAACTTTCCCTTCTGAGTTTAGTGCGTTTTATTCCAACTTTGCATTGCAAATTCCTCGCACCGCGAAACATTCTCCAAGAGGAGTTTCGACCCCAGTGGTGGGAAAAAAAATACCATCTCCATTTTCTTTTTTTTCCTTCACCACTGGACATCGGATGGTAATTGGAATCTCTGAATTATTGACGTGACATTGCGGAAACAGTGCGCGCAAATGGCGAGACCTTGGCAAGGTCGAGAGAATTCTTTTTCCACTCTATGAACGTGTTTTTATCCACGAGGTCAATGCCCTTGTATAATGTAAGTCTCCCACACTTGTAGTATTGCTTTCTTTACAAGCAGGTTCAAGACACTTGCTCAATGAATTTAATCAAGAAGAATTATGGACGGCAATTTTTGACGATATGACAAAAATCCAAAAAAAAATGTAATATGGAGAAGAAAAGCCATGTCAAAGTGATAAAGTTTTCCTGAAAGCCTTCGGCCATTTTACTTTCTCCTCTATATTATATAGTGTTTCATAAAATCACTTTCTTGACGTGGCTTCAATTTCCTTTACAACACTGTGATTGAACTGTTTCGGATAATGCGAAAAACCGGTATCACTTTTCGCTTTCAATGCAAAAATGTCACTACATTGCAACTTTTTTTTTCAATGAAACTGAATGGGGAAATAAATATACTTTAGAAGAAGATGTTTTTCATCCGACATTCCAGACGGATATTTATATTACATGGAGAAAAATCTTATCGCCAGTGTTGGCCCAAGTTTGCAAAAGTAGAAACCAATTCGTAGTATAAACCAATGCGTCGTATTTACAGGTAGGACCAATATTGGGGCAAGGTCTGGATAAAAATTGGAATTATTGGGTCAATATTGGTTGCGGCTTGGCATTTTTTCCTAAATTGGGCAAACATTGGCCCAAAGCTGCGAATATATAAACCAATTTCAAACTTCGAATTTAAATATTCTAATTTTGGGACAATATTGATGGAGTATTTAAATTCCTGGCTTGGTATTGATTTCCACCTTGGGCCAATATTGGCGATAAGAGTTGGTCAATACTGACAATGAGCCAATATTTGACTATTATTGCCAATATTAGCCAAAGATTGCGAATGTAGAAGACAATACTATGAATAAATATTGGTCCAATATTGGGCCAATATTGGCCCAAGATCTGGCTGAATATTGAATCAACTCTTATTGCCAATAGTGGACCAAGATCTATTTTAATATTGTTCCAACGTTTGTTGACAATATTGGACAATATTGCTCCAGTATAAAAAATTCGAAGCTTCGTATTGCTTTCCACATTCAGTCTTGGGTCAATACTGGCTGCATTTTGGTACCAACTAAATATTTGTTTTGTTGTTTCTTCAAATAATTCCAGATTTTTACAGCACCACATTGAATTATACTTGAGGCGAAACGTTTTCTAGTTCCAGACAGTTGTTTTTTACTCCTTTTTTTAAATTTATTTATGTATTTTTTTTTGCTCTCTTTTGCAAAAAAAAGCGGCATAAACGTGCAAGATAAGAGGAGGAGTTAGCGAACTCACAGGAATTCCCTGTTGCTTTCTCATTCTGGGTGAAGGTTTCCTTTCCTCTATGTATAGTAGTAGCACACAACACACTTGATGGTAGAAAGAGAAGATTATTATACCGGAGCAATGCTTCCGCAAGAGCGTTGCTTGGCATTTATCGTTATTCGCGTTAATACCAGAGACCGTTTTGTGTTGGGGGAGCCGCGAAAGGAGAGCAACGGAAAAGTCTACACAACACTACGCAATTAAGGGGCAGCTGCTTTTCTTTCATTCACTAATAAACGTTCATTTGTGAGACCCTTCAAAATTCATTTACCCACCATACCATCAAAATCTAACATTACCATCCCCTATAGACATTCTTCTTCTCTTATTTCAACAAAATACCCCAAATTAACTATCAACAATGAAATATTATCCATTACTCATGGGGATTGGTCATTGCGAAATTAGTTTCCAAATTTAATTATACATTCACGATGTGATAAAAATGTTTGAAAGTAAAAATTTATCTTCACTGTATTTGAAATAAGGCTTTAACGAGGACGTAGCAAGTTTTCCTAGTTTCTGGAAAGGCACTTGAGAAGACCCTATTTTTGAATAGGACAAAGTGAACTGAATTTAAAAGATTTGTTTAATACTGTTCAGTTCAATTTTCTCCAAGTGAGGAAACCTAGTGAGGCGCTGGACAGAGCCGCATTTTAAATCCAAAAAGGCTTTTCGGCAGAATTAAAATTCTTTTTATTCTAATTATGTACATTTCGATATTTTCCAAACTTGGAAACCTAGAAATGAACTGCATAAATCCCTATTTCAAATCTAGAATAACCTATTTGAGTTTTAGATCAAAAAATCTGGTCAAACCCCTAAAATTACAAACTCACAAATAGGAATTTAAAGAACCCCTTTTGTCCAAAATAGGAAAACTGGCCAGACACTGGTCAAAAACCCATTTTTTTTAGAGTCTATCGAAAATATTCCCAAATGGAACGCTGTTTTTTAGGAAAAATCGAAATTTATACCTCATGGTTACTTGGATCGGAAGTATTTCGTTTTTACACAGGAAAGATTCGTGTCGAACAACATATAGGGAGGCAAAAACATGGGTCCATTAAGTGGGATAATTCGAAACAGCGATATATTCAAGACCTGTGTAACGAGAGTCATTTCTCAAAGTGAAACCACTGGAGAAATGAATAGAGCTTTCGAGATATCCCTCCCCTCTCTCTGTCTCTCCTTTTTCCTCCCCTATTTCTCATCCCCGATTCGTCATCAATCCTTTTGTTCCCTCCCTTCCTCTCTTTCCGAGAGTATCTACATCTATATTAAACTGTGCGAGCCTCCAATTGTTTTCATGCATTAGCTCGTCGGCCCGTTTGTCAAAGTTTGACGATCATTTCAGCATTTGCGCCAGCTTGCACCGAGACACTATTCGAGATATCGATTCCTACTGCCCTTTATGAAAAGGAAAAATTCTGAAAAAGAGTCTAAAATTTTATAGTGACTGACGATTGATCAAATATTGGACCAAATTTCATTGCCAATATTGGCCCAAGGTTCAATAATGCCAAGTTAGAATTATAAATATTGAAACTATTTTAAAACTATTTGAAACTATCTTTTGGATAAATTTTTCAACCAACATTTATTGACAATATTGATCTAAGATTGCGAGTAGAGAAAGCAACCTTCCGGTCCAATATTGACCCAAGATTCCAACTACATTGAAAATTAACTTTCTGCGATGAATAATTTTCCAGGAATAAAAACTTGACACTGGTTTATACACTCGCAATCTTGGGCCAATATTGGCAACATAAAACTTCTTTCCTCTGGGAAGAAACAAATTCTATTGAAAATTATTTTCGAAACAATTCTTCAGAACAAAAATATAAAATACAAAAATTCTAAGTCTTTATCAAGAACAGTGGAAGAGACAGGCAAATAAATGCCATCTATTACACAACCAAACAACAAGAATCAGAGGACTGTGAAATAAATATACGGCAATAAACCGAACCAACAGGGGAGTAAACCGATAATACTTTGGAATTGGCAGAAAGTAAAAAAAAACATTGAAAATAAATGTACTATGCGTGTAATAAAATTTAATCTTTTTTATGAATATAAAATTCCTATTCGAAACGATTTTTATCTCTTGAAAAATATTTCAAACTTGCATTAAAAGGAAAATTTATAATAAAATTAATTTCGCGGTAACATTCTTGTTATTTTAGCAAAAAAAAAATTATCAACCTGTGCTAAAATTTACCGTCCTGGCCACAAACTGGCTGCAACAGGGAATTCTCTAACCTGGCCTCAGCTGGAGACGATCAAAATTTTTTACACAGGTTAAAAATAAAAGTAAATTCAATATAATTAAATAATTAAATAAAAATTAACCTGGCCCCAACTAGGACACGGTCAAAATTTCAATAGTAAATTCAATATAACAATATAAAGTAGGTAAATAAAAATGAGTAAATTTAGTATTAAAATTTAAATAAAAAAAACTGATTAAAATCCTTTTGATAAAAATAATTTTTAAAAAATTCCTTTTTTTAATTCAAATTGAGAATAAAACTTGAACATTATTTTCTCCCCATTGTTACTAACAAGTCCGCTGTGAGGTTAAATTTACTGCCGATGATAAATTTTACTCGTCTCTCGCTCAGAACCATAAATGCATAAAAGTGTAATGATTATAGAAGAAAAGAACCACTAGGATAATGGTCGATAACCTAAACGACGAGAAATAAGAGATGATCGTAAAAAAATATTCTACATTGTCGTTGTGAATTCATACTCGAGACTTGAATGCAGCATCTCGAAAAGAAAAAAAAAACTGTAACCGATCTTGTCATCAAATTGTCAATCGTAAAACCATGAACTTCTTTTCTTATGTCAAGCATCCTTGAGGAAGAAGAATTTTTTTTTTTTTTTAAATTTTTATGAAAATAATATTACACCTTGTCTTGAAAATTATTTAATAGTTGCTCGTAACTCTTTTAGCTATCCGAAGAAAAAGGACATGATGATAATAAACCAGGGAAGCTAATCATAATCACCTAACGGACAAACAGAAGTCTCTCGTAAAACTCGGTAATACTTCTAAGTGTCTGAAATTACAAACAACTGAAAAGGAAACTTGAATGCATTTAAAATGAAGAATAATAAGTACTTGATAAACTACTTAGTACGTCATTTGGCAATAAAGGTTCCTTTTCTGTTGAACGATTTTTAAAGACATATTATTATGTAAGCGATAAATAGTTTCGACATTCTATGGAATAACAATTGAAGATGATAATCGTCAGAAAAACAATATAAACGTCAAACTCTGCCACTATTATCTTTTTCTAAACAAAAATGGTCTAAAGCACTTCGTCTTGAACTTAATTATCGTAAAAATTTTTTAGTGCTCGCAAGATACTTTCGAGCAAAATGTTATCTCTCTCTTACTATATAAAAGTTGTGAGAGAATAAGTAAATCCTTAATTTGACAGATAAGTTTTAATGTTTTACGTTTTTAGTTTTCCTCGTTTCTCATCTGGATACTATACAGTCTTTTTTTTTTTCTTAAAGGTAAGAATACTTTTTCTTCTTTCGAAAATTCTCTCCTTTTTTCTAATTTCCCCGTGTATTATATATAAGATGGTTTAAAAAGTTTACCTGTTCTGAAGTTTACGCAGTTTCCTGTTGCAAAAGATCCATATTTTGTTTTACCACAAAATACAACTAACTTACGTACAACTTTTTAACCAGTGAGAGAGATAGTAGTTTATACTTATTTTTGTAAAAGGTATTTTCAGCAGCTTACCTGAAACAGAAAAGAAAAAAATTTTTTATTATCCGATTCTTAACAATGTTTTGGTTAGAATCTAGATACCAGAATCTCCTACAGTCTAGATTGTATCATCTTCTACAATCTAGAGTTAAAAATTTTCTACAATCATTATTCTATATTTTTCTACAGTCTAGATTCCAGATTATTCAGCAGTCTATATTCTCGAATTTTCTACATTATAGAGTTTAGAATCTTCTACAATTTAAATTCTACAACCATCTAAATATTGGATTCCAGAATCTTCTATGGTTCAAATTTTATAATCTTTTCCGACCCGAAACCTAGAATTTTCTACAGTTCAAATTGTAGAATCTTTTTTAATCTAAAGTATAGAATTTTCTACAATAGAAATTCCAGAATCCTCCATAGTTTGGGCGTCAGAATCTTCTACATTTTGAAGTCCAGAATATTTTAATCTAGATTCCGGAATATTCTACAGTTTTCATTCTAAAATTTTCTATAGTTTACAATCTTCTGCATTTTGGTCTCCAGAATTTTCTACAGTCTAGATTCTATAATCTTGTCCGATCCAAAATTTTCTGTAATATCAATTTCAAATTTCTCCTTAAAATTCCTTATGACAATTTCGAATAAAAAAATTCGAGGGTATTTTTTTAAATTTTGTAATTAAGTTTATTTTGCGTAAATTCAAAATTTGGGGGATCATCCAAGTGGGACTAATTTGAAAGGATAGAAGAGATGCGGAAGAATATAAAAATTCCCTTTCCACGTATCGATGGAGAGATACACACAGAGATGAGTTAATTAATTGAGAATCTCCTTCTTCCTTTTTTTTTAATATCGGTGGGATCGTAACGTATGCGCGGGGGAGGTTAAAGTGAGAAAAATTACAGCACGTTGCACCACGTGGCGACACCTGGCCCGCCGATATTGGGGATAATCTTTCCACCTCTGCGGCACAGAGAGTGGAGATGATCAGGAGAGTCTCGACTCCAACGCTACAGGGTGGTATTCAGGAGTCGAGTGGGCACTCCTCCCTGCAGACATTTGCAGACGTGATGGCATTCGGTGTCTCATCCCCGATCACAATATCCTCTTTCTCTCTCTCTGTTATAGCTCGACCCCTAGATTAAAACTGAACCCTCCTTTTAACTCCTGGGGCAAGTCATTAAGGGTGTACAATTTAACATAAACTTATAAATATTTAGCAAACATAATACAATAATGGCGAAAAATCGGGTGTAATCGATTTTGTCGAATTTGAATTTATCGGAATATTTTCTTGAAAATGAATAATGTAGCCACATTATTCATTTTCAGGAAAATATTTTTTCGTCGTTGCATTTACATGAAATTTACCAAAACAAGACAATTCTGGGCCAATATTGATCAAGTATTTAAATTAGATACTTAGTATTGGTTTCTACACTTGCAGTCAATCTTGGGCCAATATTGGCAAACATAGTTGGTGCAATATTTAGTCAAATCCTGGGCTAATATTGGTCTAATATTTGAAGTGACTCCAGTTGACTCCAGTTTCTAAATTCAAAGACAATATTAGCCCAATATTGGCGTCCAACGTTGGGCCAATATTCATCTAAATTTCAGGACAATATTGGCAACCAAAGTTTGTTCTATATTTACTTAAAACTCGGCCAATATTAGCGACCAGAGTTGGTCCTGTTTTTAGCCAAATCTTGGGCCAATATTGGCAGCCAGATTTAGTTCAACATTTAGCTAAATATTGGGTCAATATTGGCGATAAAATTTGGTCCAATTTTTAGCCAAATCTTTGGCCAATATTGGTTCACATATTTAAAGTGGACCCTTGACTCCAGTTTGGCATTAATTAAGAAAAATTTCTTCTAGAAAAGATGAACTTGAAAACGTAATCAACACTTTACCTCGACTCATAATTGCAATTATTTATCAATCAAAAGTAAAAATTCTATTTTTCAGAATGGAAAATTATTCTTCTTGAAAATAATTCCATTCATTAACGATCAAAATAACTCGAAGTTCCAATTAAAGAGACAAGAAGCTGGTCTCATTTACACTGGAGCACCTCATTAACGATTATTTGTGACCACAAATATTTTTCCCTCCCTCTCTCTCTCTCTCTCTTTCTTTTTTTCTTTCTTTCTTTTTTCTGTCAAATAAAAAAAATTTCGTACTCCGTCATAAATTTTACCAGTTTATTGCTTTCGTTCTTTTTTGCTTCTTAAAGAAAAAAAGAAAAAAATTTTTTCTTATTCTTATGCACATCATTAAAAGAGAGTGCATGCTCTTTTTCCACATTCCAGAAGAGAGAGGGTTAAGAAAAATTCTTTTTTGATCTTTGACGACGGCATATATGTATATGTCTTTTGTGCAAAATCCAAATGAACTCTTGTCTCTCTAATTTCACATCAGTATCATGAACTAGATAAACCATAAAATAGTCTCGGAACTGCATCAAAGGGGTCCTTCTATCCTTTCAAAGAGAGAGAGAATGCCCACATCTGCATCAAACTGGAAAGTCAAGTAACTTCCTTTCATCTTTTTCACCTTTGCTGATACGTATAAAAGAAAGAACACTTGAGGTGACACAAAATATGCTTCATTCTTCCAAAGATAAACAATTTCTTTAAAAGAAAAATTTTATTTCAAAAAAAAAAAGAATGGAACAACTCGAGAGGGAGTGAGAAGAATGACTATCTGAGGCAGTAAGTGGACTGAGGTAAAATGTAAACTTCATTCTATTGAGGACAATGTTCACCTTCTGCGCGATGGTGTAGGATTCAATTATTTTCAGTCGAGCAACCTTGGATTCTAGTATTCACAGTTTCAGTCTGATGGTATAGACGCGCGCACTTAATTTCGTTTCAGCAATTCGACTCTTTTTCACTGTCGAAACTTGTTTGCTGAATTTCAACGGCATTGCTCGTCATCAAGAGAGCGCTCAATTGCATGAGAGAAAGTCGATTCGACAAAATTCTAAAGGGAGAGAAAGGGGGATTCGTTAGTATTCTTTTTTTTCTGAGAGAATGACTGAATTTTGTGAAGATCAATAACTAAAATTCGCTGATGCAGCTTAAGACATGGTCCAGGAGCATTCAACTATATTTGGAATGAGAGAATATTTCTCAATCTTCCCCCCCCCCTCCCTCCTTTTTCTTCAGGTTGTTTTATTAAATCAAAAACGAGCACTATATCATGTTATCATCAAGAGTTCAACTGGAAAAGTTGATTTCAAACTTTTTTTGTAATGAAAAGAAACTTTCAAAACAGCGAAAAGATATATCAATTCTGAAAAAATATTATCTATTTGATGTATTAAATCATTTGTGAAATTTAAAAATGAGTAATTCTATGGGTTTTTGGCATTGGTAAAATGGAAATCTTAATCAAAAATGAAAAATCCAAAATGGCTGAGCCAAAATGGCGGACGAATTTATAAGAAGTGATTGTTAGTGCTCGCAAATTACCACTCGGGATTTTTTGAGGTCGCTGAATTCGAATCCACGATCAAAAATGCAAAATTCATGATGGATTTAATATTTCTAATGAAATATTTCTTTACCGTATCGATAATTAATTTTTAATATTCTATTTGCAATAATATGAAATAATTATTGATAATTTTTTCGCCTGAAAATATATAGCAGAGTTAATAGAAAATTCCCTCTTTTTATCTAAAGTGACTCACTAAATCAAGTTAAACTGTATTATTATTATTATCTTAAAAAACAAATCATACACCTTGCACCAGTTAATTTTCAACATTGCCGATTATTTCCCAAACAAGAAGAATTTTTTCCCCTTCAAAATTTATTGGCAGAGAAAATTTGCATAATTAATATAAAAACGTGCAAAAGATGAGCTTTGTACATAAATGTCTCTGGTGATTAGTGTTTCTAAGGTTCGTTTTGCATTTAGGAAACCATCAACGCTTAATCGCATTCACACCCTCCATAGAGAGAAAGAGAAGGATATTGCACCTTCCTCTACCACTCACATTCCAAAAAAACCATTTCTCTTTATCTACTCTTTCAGAACATATAATTTTTTCCATCAATTATTATTGATTATTCAGAATTAAATATTAAATAATTAAACAAGTAAAAAAAGATTTCCATGGAAAATAAATATTATAAAAAATTACTCTAGAGAAAAAAGTTTACCATCAAATATCGAAAAAAAGGAATAAAATGTATTTTTCTCCCAAAAAAAAAATCGCTTAGACAGAGAGAAAAAAAAATTGACTACATAATAAAACCTGAGTATTTTTTATAGAGTAATAAAAAAAAGAAGATATAACACGTGATTTATCTCCGTGGTGACGTTTATTAATGTCATAAACAAGACTTGATCAAAATCTGTTTCTTACACTTGTTCCGTCACGTGTGCGCACTTACTCAACCCAAAATAATCTAAAGTTTTATACAATAAATAATAGAGAAGATCATCCGCATATAAAACCAAAGAACGTGTCAAAACATCATCTCATTTTCCAAACGAGAATTATAATTAAATTTAATTAATATTCATTACTTCTTTTAGACCTTTGCAATTTTAATCCCTTTTTCATGCATATACCAACACAGTTTTTTTTTTTAAATAAAAAAAAAACCTATAAGGGTGAGTCCATACAAATTAAAAGCACGAAAAATCGAATTTTCCCGGACATTATATAGAACTCGTCGCTGTCAGGTACAATTACGTATCTTCCCGACCCCTTTTACAAATCGTAGAGGGTGAATCGTGTATAGGTCGAGAGAGAGAGAGAGAGAGAGTTTATACGGGTGTGGCGCGTGAAATCAACATTCGTGAAAATAAATTCCCTTGGAAGGGGTGAGAGGGAGGGTTTGAAACGAAGGTGGCACGCTGAGTACAAAATAGGAAGGATACACACGAACGCTAAATCATTCCCATTCTTTTCCCAGAATGCCCTTACACACTAAAGTGCGCCGAATGCCTCGCGCGTACTACTTGAAATGGAAGGGCGAACTTTTCCGTCACTACTGGCGACAATTGAAATATTTAACATTCCGCAATTTTTCTCCCGATAATAATTTGTATCACATGTCAACATATTATTATTATTACTATTATTATTATTACAATTATTATTATTACTATTATTATTATTACTATTATTATTATTATTACTATTATTATTATTACTATTATTATAATTCAAAGGAAGAAAACAGAATTTATTTGATTGAAATAACCAATTACATGTCTATTATCGAATAATTTTTTTTTAAATCAAATAAAGTGCAATTGAATCAATAATTTCTGTATTTGAATCAAATGCCGATTAATTATGCTTCAAATAAAATTTATTTGAATCAAATACCATTTAATTGACTCATAAAAAATTTATTTAATACAAATAAATATTTATTTTCTACAAATATTTAATAATCAGTGAATTAATTAATTATTTGAATAAAATAAATTTTTTTCAATGTAATTACAATAATTTATTGTTATTTTGATTTTTATTAATAATAAAAATACCAAATACTTCATTTTTCACGAATTATTTTATTCAAATATCCAAGTGATTACATTACGTTTAGTTTCAATTATATGATAAATAATTACACCTGGTTAGTAATAATAACACAATAATTATGACCTATTATTAATAATAAAATAAATTATACTCTCTTGTTTGATGAAATATACATTTTTTATGACTTCCATTAGAGAGGTGAAAATATCAATGACTATTTTAACGGAAAGAAATTATGCGCTTTAATAAAAGGCGGTATGAGAATTCCTTGAAACATCACGCGAAATCGAATTCCAATAATAATAATATAAGGAATCGTGAGAAAGTTTTAGTGTTCTACTGTGCAAACAAAAAAAAGGGGGTCGTCTTCGTTCGTCGAACGCGATATTTAAGGATTATTTTCCACCAAATCAAGACGAAGTAGCTACTACAATTCCGATCCATTAATATCGCTCAGCCAACAAATTGGATTACAGAGAATCCATTTAGTCAGTATAGGCTAACTCGCGAATCCCTTCAAGAGGCCCCAGACACCCCAGTTCTAGTTTCACAAATCTTCTTTTCTTTTCGTTGACAGATTACAATATAATTCGAGGCGTTTCCTCAATAAAACGGAAAGAAAGAAAGAAAAGTCTCTCTCTCTCTCTCTTTCATTATTTATTTTATTTCGTTCCAAAAGAGAAAGAGAGAGAGAAAGAAAAGGCTCTCTCTCTCTCTCTCTTTCATTCGCTTCTTTCTTTCTTTTCAAGAGAGAAAGAGAAAGAAAAGGAGAGACAGAAAGAGAGAGAAAGTGGAATGAAAGAAGAAAAAAGAATAACTAAGGGATAGTATCGTGAATGAGAAATTGAATCTACTCCTGGCTTTTTCATCACTCCCTTTAATTGAATCTCCCCTATCAATGATGACCGGTATTTAATAGATAAGATTCTTCCCTTTAAATAGAACCCATTTCACTGTCAATTACGACTATAATAATAATTTCCGCTCAAGTGTATCAATTAAATACATGTAATTTAGTTTCAGTAGTGTAAGTCAATTTTGTTCAATCGAAATACTTCCGAATTCTTGTAATTTACTCTAAGTAGTACAAGTCAATTATATCAAGGCTAAACGATTAATAGTATCAGTAGTATAAATCAATTTCAGTCAGACAAAATACTTCCAAATTCATGAAATTTAATCGCAGTAGTGTAAGTCAATTAAAGGCAAGATACTTCCGATTTCTTTTTACAAAAGGTATCAGTAGTAAAAGTTGATAATAGTCAGACAAAGACACTTATAATTTCACGTAATTTAGTTTCAGTAGTATAAGTCAATTATAGTCTGACAAAACAAAATCAATTTTGGTCAGAAAAAATTATTTTGAAAGTCTTGGAATTTACTGTCAGTAGTATGAGACAACTTTGGTCAGTCAGATAAACCACTTTAAAATTCCTTGAAATTTATTCGCAGTAGTATAGGTCAATTATAGGCAAGACACTTTCGAATTCTTTTGAAAATGTTATCAGTAGTAAAAGTTAATGAGTCAGATAAATCGTTTTTAAATTCGGTTAGTGTAATATCCAGTAGTATTAGTCAATTTCAGTCAGACATAACACTTCGAAATGCTTAAAATATAATCACAGTAGTATAAATCAATTTCGGTCAGACAGAACTCTTTCAAATTCACGGATAGCATTCTCAAATTCTCAGATCAAATTCTCAATAGTATGATTCAATTTTAGTCAGACGAAACACTCAGAAATTATTTTTATTAATTTCACATAATTTAATTGAAGTAGTATTAGTAAATCTTTGGTCAGACAAAACTTTTTCAAATTCTTCTGATTTACTGTGTCAGCAAAAAAATCCATCTTAATCAGACAAAACTCTTCAGAATTCTTGTAATTTAGTCTCAGTAGTATGAGTCAATGATAGTCAGACAACACACTTCGAAATTCTTTTTATCCTTTAGTGGTAATTAATTCGAAATCGATTAATAATTAAAAATACATTATTGGATTTATGCGTTGTTTAAAAATTAATCGAATTTCGTCATTATCCTCGACGTACAGAGAATAGCTTGTTATGCCGCGCCGCAAGGGATTTATTCAAAATAGATTTTAATACCCTAAAGTATACATTTTAGCTAATTAATCATTTCGTTTGATCAATGATTTTGCTTATCTGACTTAATTAGAAATTGTCAGGAGTCTTGATTAACCGGAAGTAATCGATCTAAATGTCAGAGTTAAGAGGATTCTCGCCCCCCTGTGTGTATAATGGTGCCATTAGAAGGGCCAATGTGTGTGTTATTCCAGGACGTGGAATATATTCACCGCCTCAACATTATCTTTGATATTAATTATTAATTGACAGTTTTAGCCAGCGGGGTTTTTCCCAAATTGAAATCGTATATTATTCACCTGCAGTTTTCCCTTCTCTCAAAGAATTTGGAAAGCAAGGATCAAAAATTTTTATTTTTTTCCCTTAAATTTTTTTACAACAGTTAATGTTAATTTGAAAGGAAAAAAAAATTACTGAATATAAAGTTTAAAAATCCGAAAAAGTTTAAAAAGGATCAAGTACTTTATCTCCATTTAAATTAAATTTGGAAGACAAGGGAAGACGCGAACACATTTTGATTTGAAAAGTCATTGTGGCCCGGTTGTGAATTTATTCCTTTTAACAGTAAGGGCGCAGGTTTCGCATAAATTTGTATTACGGTTTCCGTTTATGCGGAATAATGAAACTTGAAAAAGAGATCCTGAATAAACGAGCGAAAGAGTGCCCCGAGGAAATTTGCATTCGTTGAAAACAGTCATTTCGTTTAATAAGCACGTAAAGTTACATTCTTTTGCTGATTTATTGGAATTTTTTTTTTCTGGAAAAAATTTTACCATTACTGCACAATCTCTGTATATATTTATCGTTAATAAGAAATGAGACTTCTTCTTTATTGTCTCCCGGCATTCGAACATTAATTAACATTTAATATTGCTGTTTACTACAATATCACGTGTTACATAATAATGTTACATAATAACAATTATTATTAATTACTTCGTATCATTTTACTTCGTATTATTAAATAAATGCCAATTATCAATAAAATGCCACTATTATAAATAAATAATAAATAAATAATAATTAATTAAGAAATCCAATAAAAATTAATTAACAAAAATAATAAAAATAAATATTTTTGTCCGACAAATCAAAAAAATTATGATAAAACAATTCCTTTTTGATAAACAAAAAGGAATTTTCTTGTTTAAAAAAAGAAGGATGTTTCTATTATTCTATATATAAATGAAAATAAGAGGAAGAGTGAATATCTAAAATACGTCGAAAGAGGATTGGATAGCGACAAGATTTATCATAAGTAGAGAGAAAGAAAAAGGACAAGTGGTGGCGCGAACCGCCGATCTTTGTGGCTCAGTGAGGAACGTAATTTGAAAAGTTTTCTCGTTAAATTGAGCAAAATGTACAGGACGATGAGGTGTCGAACGATGGGGCAAAAGAGGGGGAGTGATATAGACCCCGAGGCCAAATGCCCACGAAAACGGATGAGAGTTTAAACAATGATGAGCGGAACTGATATTTTTCACGTTGGAAAATCGACTTTAATTATTTTTAATTATAAAACTTTTCTATAAAATACTTTTCTACAAACCACGAAAGGATCAGTAAAATTCATTCTATATACATGTATTTATATATGTTCCTATACATGTGTGTGCATGACGTTGTCACCGGAAATGAAGACTTTTTTACGCTCACGACCACATAAAGTAACCAAAATGCGAGCCTTTATTCACTAACTACAGAAAAAGAACAAAAAAGAACTTTGTTGCCTTGTATATTTTTATGGAACAAGCACCGGACAAAAATTTACCAGAAAAATATGGATACTTTCAACAAAAAAAAAAAAAAAAGAAGAAGAAAAATATATGAACGCTCGTTGCAGGAAGAGTCAAAATACTAAACATTGCAAGCATTTGTAACAATAAATAATAAAAAAAAAAACAAAGAAAAGGGAAATATAAAATATTTAAAACAAATAAAAAAATAAAAAATAGATAAATACTCTAAAAATAATCAAATGCTAATAAATATTTGTAATAATTGAATTAAAAATTACTGATTTTTAATAATTACATCATTGGAAATAAACAAAAAAGGAACATGTTGTAAAATATGTTCAAAGGGAAAATAATCTGCTAAAGATAAAAATGACGCTGAAACGATTAAAATGAGCGTATAAATGCAATTTTCTGATAAATGCTAAATAATAAATTGTATATATTTACTTCGCAGAATATCAATGCATTTTTTTTGTTTTTGTTTTTTTGTTTGTTTGTCGTTAAAAGCTTCTAGAGATAAAATTTCATTAAATCTTTGATTCATTTGTAAATGAAATAAGCGACAAACATGAGCCTCCACACGAATATATAAATGTAGTTTATAGAAAAACACCTGCATATATATGGACCAGATAAATATGTAGCCTGGGTTCACTTGACGCAAATAAATCATATATACACTAAACTACCAACATTTACATTTCTCTCGCAAAGCAAGAAGAAAATCAAATTAATCCCACGATTTAAAAGCAAATTAAACATTTCCTTCAAAATGGCTTCCGATTAATTTTGTTATTTAAATTTTATACTCTTGCCTCACTTACTTCCTAATAATATTTTTATTTGATCTAAATATAATTTATTTGAGTCAAACGCAAAAGTATAGTTGTCTCAAAGCCTACTGAACAATCTATTTGTTTTAATTAAAAAATGTATTTGACACAAATATGAAATTTTGATTTGAAACAAATAAATTTTGAATCGAACCAAATAAATTTTGAATTGAACCAAACAAATTTTGATTTGAACCAAATAAATAGTTTAGTAGGCTCTGAGTCAAATATATCTTTTTTCTGGATGCAGTAATAATAACTATAGAACTCATTATATATATGAGAAAATACAGAAAAAGAAAAATATATTTAAACAAATTTAAACAATTAATTTAATTTCAATGATCAATTCTGTGTGGAAAATCGTGTATTAATTTAATTTTTCAAGTAGAAAAATAAATTTGCCCGAAACAGACAGAGTTGAAAATTGGGATGTTTGAACATTTTCCTAGACTGGATAGCAATTACAGTTTCCGTGTTTTTAGTGTTTGGAGAAGCGGTAGAGTCTGCTCCTGACACCTCGATATACGTAGGTTACCAAATTCGTAGGAAAATCTCTCGCGTCACCCTCCAACAACGCCAAAATCCCCTTCCACCCTCGAAAAATGTTAACTCATTGCGTGTACACGCACACATCCGGTTTATTAAACGAATTCTCTCTCTCTCTCTCTCTCTCTCTCTCTCTCTCTCCAAATATATATTTAAGGTAATTTTACCCTTCAGTACAAATATCTCTTGACTTTTGACCTGAATTTTGATGCTATATTTGCATCTTGACCTTTGAATTTCACCAACACTCTAACAGTAGTGCTATGAACTTGACCTATGAATTACAATTCATAGGTCAAGTTGATAGCACCTTCAGACCTATGAAACTTGACCTAAACTTCAAGGTTATATTCACCTCCTGGCCAAGCCTGGTCAAGTGGCGAAGAAAATTGAAAATTTAGGTCAAAGTCACAGAGCTAGTGTTGATACATTTTTTCTAGAACCGTCGACCTAATCTTTTTTTTTTATAATAAAAAGTGGTTTTCAATGATAAAATGTTCCTTTCTTATATATTTATATATATACCGGAAGTTGTGAAAACCGAAGGCGCCACACAGCGTGGCAAAATAGGATCAAGACGTCAAGGTCCACCGGAAATGAAGGCAGTACACGACATGAATTCCCTGTTCCTGAATACAAAGACCCTTTAGATTGCGTTCCAGTCGAATAATCGATTTTCCAACATCCACTTGAGTTGGAATTTATCGTCCTCAATACCAGAGTCCTGAGATTTATTTCGACATTTCTTTCTTTTTTTTTTTTTATTATTATTTGTTTAAACGATAATTCAATGTGTCTCAATTTTTCAATTTCCTTCTGCGAGTCTCAATTTTTTTTTCATTCGAGATTCTTCAAAAAGAATTACTCATTTGTCGGGAGCAATTTTTCAAAATTCGATTTAAGTTTTTTGTGAAGATTTTTATGGTCGTTGAATTTGAATTTTATGAAATATTTGAAAAATATAAAATGGCGGATTTAATATGTCGACTAAAACGTTTCAAAATTAATTCGATTCGTATATAAATTTTTAGTCAAGTTCGACTGTACATCATATTTACTACTTGAATATATAATTAACAAAATTTTAGAATGACTCACTGTAAGTTGGTTTTAATACTTATAGAATATTTATCAAAAAGTTAGAATGTCTGACTAAAACCCACTTGTACTACTTATATAAAATTGATGAATGTCTGGACTTAAAATTGCTTGTACTACTTACAATCACCTGTTGAAAAATTTTCGTAGGTCTGACTTTAATTGACTTTTACTACTTATACCTTATACAAAATTAAAGAATGTCTGACATAAACTCGCTTGTACTACTTATTTTAACCTTTTGAAAACTTTTGGAAACTACTTTCGTAAGACTGACTTTAATTTATTTTTACAACTTATACAGAACTTACAAAGACTTAGAATGTCTGACAATAACTCTCTTTAACTACTGAAACAAAAAAATGTCTGACTGTAAGTTTGTCATACTACTTAAGAAATATTTTTATTAAGAACGTCTAACTGAAAACAAAAAACTGTAAAGACATTAAAAAAACTATTTATATTTCTAATAAAATTAAATAATAATACAAACTATTTGTATTTAATTGCAAATTCTATATTAAATGAAATAATTAAAATTCATTATATTTTAAATAAAATATTATAAACAAAAAATTCCCCCAAAAAAAGGAAAATGACATTTTATCTTACAAAGAAGAAACAAATTGGGTACAAATTCATAACAAATTATTCCACAAATTCCAATGATAAACTTAGAAATGCAAATTCCACATTGAAAAAGTCGCACGAATAGCTCTAGGCAACCTTAATCTTTTCACTTTCTTTTCGCGTTTCCTTTCTAAGGAAACTTATAATCAGAACGCCAGACATATCCGCCAATGAACTTGAAATGAGAAGGAACGAAATTTCCCAATACGACGAAACTCTCCCTCTCCTCTCGTTCTTTCCCCGCCCTCTCCAAGTTAACTACGCGACTTCCGCGCCTAATTCGTGGGAAAAGGTCCCGGATGCTGGATAAGAAGCATTGACGACAAGATGAACGGGAGAGCCATCTCCTTGATGCCTCAAAGTGGCTCGAATACGTTATAAATTGGCTAAGACTTGCAGCGGCTGGTTAGTTTGAAGAAGAGGCGATCGAGAGGAACTTGAGACTTTGAAAGAGAATTGAAGGGAATGGAACGCGAACGAATTAATTCCCCAAGGACGAAAACTCGAGGACAAAGCCAAGGGATGATTCAAAGGATACAATTAAATTCTAGACACTCTCTCCCTTGGAAATTCTCCTCTCTCTCTCTCTCTCTCTCTCTTTGCCCTCGAATACTATTTCGTAGACCCATTTCTGTATTATAATGCCTCTCGCACTCAATGAATACCCCGCGCACTCACTATTATACTGACAAATGAAGCACAAACCTCTGGCATCAATACCATTACAACTGTCATTTTCATTTATATGATCATCAAGGGAGAGAATTCAAAGGGAAGTAAATATTGATTCTGAATTTAGTCTCGTCTTTCGGGAGTGAGTAAAAAAAGCTTCATGTGTACAAAAGTGTCACGTACATTTAAGTGCGTATATTGTGTGTGGCTTTCTTCCCTTGTGTCCACGGCCACGGCTGAGAGTGCGAGAAAAATAAAATACAGACTTTTCAAGAGAGTGAAAGGAAAAGTACTTTTTCTCAGCTGAACAAAAGCAGTGGTAAGGCACATCAGACACGCGTCAGAGCTTTATAAATGAGAATATAATCTTATTTCAATTTCATAACTGGATGACGTCTGGAATAATTCATTCTCGTGTTCACAAATGTGAATTTAAATATGAAGAGAAATATACTGTCCTTCGAGAATATGTAATAATTGGATGAATATATGACATATATTCACTGTAAACTTAAAAGTATCAAATTGATACCAAAAGTATCAAAAATTGTTGCCGGTCTGACCGAAAAAGACTTGTACTACTAAGACGAAAATTCAAATAAAAAATACTGTTTTTTCCTCCAATTAAAAAAACATTTTTAAACTTCAATTTACATATGAAATCATCTATATCTATTCTCTTTTACCAAGGTATGATAAACCTTTTGGGGACAATAAAAAAAAGCTCTCGAGAAAGCCACTAAAACATACATATTATATATAAATTTTACGATCCACACTGAAACCCAACTCTCGAGACTCCATAAACCATCAAACAGTTCTTATACTTTGATAAATAAACTGAAAACATTTGAGAGACGTTTGAGTGAGTAAACAGTCAGAGAATTGAAGAGTAAAGTGAAGTGAAGCACTGGTTACGGTGCTTAGAGTTAAGTAGAAAATACGAGAAGTCTTTTCGTAGCTGAAAGAATAAAGAGAGGGAGAAAAAAGGAGGAGGAGGAGGTCCTTTACAAGGAGTCAGCCGTATTAAAGAATAAACAAGGAAGGAGGGAATTACAGGCTCGTAAGTTTCATGCTACGCGCTCTCTCATTCTCGACATATAAGGATTCAACCATGACCGTCGTAAATCTGTCCTGAGACAACACATTTACGTCGATATTCCAGCTGATGCTGGACAGAATTCTCTCGGTACACACGAGACACCATAAATACTCTCTCTCTCTCACTCTCTCTAAATGTCACCCATAACAGCAGCCAAGTACCACCTCTGCTTCTGCAATTTCTCGACTACTCATGCACAATTCTACATGTGCTCGAGACCGTGACGAAGCCAGATTTAAGCCCCGCTTACACAGGAGCTTTCGCCGGCACGGTCCGATACGATATATTCCGCTGTATATATACATCTATATATAATATAATACTGATTTTCACCAGAACTCAAAATCAGGAAATGGGAGAAGCTTGAAATTTGAATAGAGCAACTCATATAAATCCAGTTATTCTCTTCATTCTTGAATGAGGATATATCGTGTAATCTGATTTTCAATTTAATAAAAATAATATTTTAACTCTAGTGGAAATTCTCATGCGTACGAAGGGATTATATTCAATTTCAAATTAAACAAAACACATTGAAATCTATTTAACCAATATTCATTATTATAGATCGTGTAAATTTACAATTACTCGAATAATTCACTATTTTGAATTTTATTATTTCTCAGTAGTATGAGTCAAATTTTAGTCAGACGAAATCTTTTCGACTTCTTCTAATTTAATGTCAGTAGAAAAATTTTATTTTATTTAGACAAAATACTTCCTAATTTTAGTCACTTACTCTCAGTAGTTGGAGTCAATTATAGTCAGACAAAATCATTCCAAATTCTTGTAGTTTAATTTCAGTAGTATAAATCAATTTTTTCAGTCAAAAACTTGTAAAATTCTTCTAATATGCTGTCAGTAGAAAAATTCAATTTTAGTCAGACAAAACACTGTGAAATTTAAGTAATTTAGTCTCAGTAGTGAAAGTTAATTTTAGTCAGACAAAATACTGTGAAATTTAAGTAATTTAGTCTCAGTAGTTAAAGTAAATTATAGTCAGACAAAATCTTTCCAAATTCTTCTAATATCTGTCAGTAGAAAAATTCAATTTTAGTCAGACAAAACACTGTGAAATTTAAGTAATTTAGTCTTAGTAGTGTAATTTAATTTTAGTCAGACAAAATACTGTGAAATTTAAGTAATTTAGTCTCAGTAGTTAAAGTAAATTATAGTCAGACAAAATCTTTCCAAATTCTTCTAATATCTGTCAGTAGAAAAATTCAATTTTAGTCAGACAAAACACTGTGAAATTTACGTAATTTAGTCTTAGTAGTGTAAGTCAATTATGGTCAGACAAAACACTGAAATTTAAGTAATTTAGTCTCAGTAGTATGAGTCAATCTGAGTCAGACAAAACTCTTAATAATGTTTTATGTAACAGTGGTATGAATGAATTTTATTAGGATAAAACTATTCCAAAATTTTCTAATTTACACTAACAATGAGTAGCATAAATCAATTTCAGCCAGTCAAAAAATTCCAGATATTTGGAATATCTGGAATTATATTAACAATTATCTGGAACTATATTAACAAAAGGTATGGAAAATAATGCAACAGCTGTTGAAAAAAATAAATTTCAAAAACGCATAAAAATAATAAATACTTCGTCTTTAAAAGTACACCTCTTACACAACATTGCAAGTAAGCCGATTAAAATCTTTTGCATTAATCATATTTTAAATGTACATATAGCGCAAAGAAAGACGACCAGATCAAAATTGTTTAATTAATAGAAATTATAAATTCCCCATAAATCATTTTAAAAATAACTATTACTTTATTCTATTTAAAAATCATTTTATCTTGGTAATAAATTATTATTACATAATGCTTAAATATTACGTCAGGACAAGATTTATATTCACTGCAAAAATAAAAACAATGACTTCACAAGAGAGAGAGAGAGAGAGAGAGGGAAAATTTTTAATTACACATTTATTCTATCTTGTCGAGATTAAATTCTAAAATAATGGTAATAAAAAAATTCGCAAGCTAACGAACAATGTTTTAATTATAATTCCGAACGTTAGAATTTAAAGTCCTAATTTGTTTTGAAAACTCAGAAAATTAGGTACGATGGAAATAACAATTTGTCGCAAATTTTCTTATGGGAGCGGATAATAAATTAAAATTCTGAGACAAATTTACATCATTATGTCATCACACCAGAAAATAAAAATATAAAAACCGATGAGAATAATTGAATGAAATACTATATCTCCTAGTTTATGAAAATTGATTACAAACTCTTGTCATTTTGTTCCCGCTCATCTCTTTCATGAACTTTTAATATTTAACTTGAAACCAGAACGATATTAATATTCCTCCTATTTTAATGATATATTTAGAAGCAGTTCCCCCTTGTTTATCAAAACACGTCGTAACTAATTAAGTTTTCCAACAGTCGCACATTAATTCAATAAAAATTCAATTAAATCCTATTTTTTTCTCCCAATAAAAGATTTTAAATTAACAGCTTAAACGAACGCATTTAAATGAATACGTTACATTTATATTCTAAAGTTCCTATAATTATTTGCATACTTTGAATTTCAATGACTGGTCGACTTTAAAAAAATAAAGTCGCATTTAAAAATTGTAACCTTGAGGGGAAAAAATCCCGATCGTCAATTAAATAAATAGCAAAATCATTCGATAAAATTGATGAATTGAGAATTTTTTTTCACTCACCATGAAGAGCCTTTAGATACGCTTTGCCTGCATTGATCAGTTGCCTCGCTCCAGGATTGAATTTTTCCAGAATATTCTGTAATCATAAAAAAAGAAAAGAAATTGAAATCCCTCGTTCAAGCTTAATGAGACACTTAAATTAAAATCGTCTAATGCATCAATTACGTTAGAAAGAAGTATGTTTTCGTAGAGTGGGGCTATATAGAAACGTGGAATAAATTTTGTAATCGTATCTAGAACGGTAGACCTTGAACAG
>JUFY01022290.1:0-14572 GCA_001855655.1 Leptopilina clavipes
AATAGTATAATTTTTATAGTAATTGATAAAATAAATTTCTATTATTAATAATTTTTGTAATAAAACAATTTCTGTAATAATTAAATTTTTTTTGTTTCAACTACTTTTCTGTATGTTTCTCAGTTATTCTTTGGAAAGATAAACGTGAGTGAAAATTTTTTCTATTTTGAAAATTAAAACCTTAAACTAAATCTAAATTAAATAAATGTTTCAAAAAATGTTTTTGGAGATTTATATATATATATTTTTTTTAAATTCAAAGTACATAATACAGATAAACATGTGACTATTAAAATACAATAATTAAGTTAAAAATTTTTTTAACACATCTCATGTGTTTGTAACTTAAAAGTAAATTAAATTTACTAAAGTTATTTCGAAAACATAATAATATAAGAAAAGAAAAAAGTAGAAAATTTTGCACTGTTAAAAACAATTTTTTCGTGTTTCATTCTCTCTCAAATGCGGAAGTGAAACTTTTTTCAACATACTCGAGTGCTTCTTTTATTAAATTATTTTTATCAACAAAAGTGGGATAAATTTGTTGATAAATTGACACCTCTTTATTTAATTTTTCAATTAAAATATTCGCCGAATTTAAATCTTCTTTTAAAATTTTTATCTCGTTCTGAAGGTTTTCTATTTCAGATTTTGAATCTTCTGCCTTCGGAATTGTTTCCTTGATTTTCGAAACACTTTCCTCAGATGCGAAATATTTCAATTCCTCTTTTTGATTTTTAATAATAATTACCTCAACTTCTGGAATTTCCTGTGACATTTCCTCCAATTTTTGAACATCTGCCTCGTCGAAATTTTCAATCAAAATTTTAGTCTCATTTTCCTCGGTTTCTAAATTCTTTTCGATTTTCTCGAGTGATTCTTTGTTCTCGATGCTTGAATTCACAAGAGGAATATTCATTTTCTCTGATTCGATAATTTCCTTTACTTCTTGAATCAATTTTTTAGTTTCTGTTGTTTTCTCGGAATCTGAAATTTTCTTCTTCGGTTCCAAATCTTCGTTAATTTTCTCAACCGGTGAATCGATACCAACTTTTAATTCGATAATTTTTTCCGCCTCTGGAATCACTTCTTCAGTTTCTGTTCTTTCCTCGAGATCTGAAATTTTCTTCTTCGGTTCCAAATCTTCTTCGTTAATTTTCTCAACCGGCGAATCGATATCAACCTCTAATTCGATAATTTTTTTCGCCTCTGGAATCACTTCTTTTCTTTCTGTTGTTTGCTCGAAATCTGAAATTTTCTTCATCGATTCCAAATCTTCTTCGTTAATTTTCCCAACCGGTGAATCGATATCATCCTCTGAGTCGATAATTTTTTTTGCCTCTGGATTCACTTCTTCAGTTTCTGTTCTTTCCTCGAGATCTGAAATTTTCTTCATCGGTTCCAAATCTTCTTCGTTAATTTTCTCAACCGGTGAGTCGACATCAACCTCTAATTCGATAATTTTTTTCGCCTCTGGAATCACTTCTTCCCTTTCTGTTGTTTCCTCAAAATCTGAAATTTTCTTCTTCGGTTCCCCCTCTGGAATTGATTCTTCGGCTTTTGGATAATTTCCCTCCGAGTCGGAATTATTATTTTCCACAAGTAATTTTTCATTATCACTAATAATTTCTTTTTCGATGTGCAAATTTTTCGCTTCATTTTCCAAATTCTTTTCGATAATTTCCTCCTCCTGTTTAATCAATTTTTCCGTATTTTCCGTATTTTCTTCGTCATCTTTAGATCCATTAATTTTCAATTCGATGTCATTAATTGTCATTTCTTCCTTCTTTTCCATCGAATTTGACGAATTTTGCAATTTCCAATCGTAGGCAATTATGTATTTATTTTCATACATTACTCCCATTGTTTCAAAATCACGTTCCGGTTGCAATGAAGCGAATCGATTTTCCTCAAATAACACGAAATTCACACAATCCGGGAAAAATGAGGAAATTATTTTATGATCCTCCTCGGCACGTTCTTTTGTTCCCGCTGTGACAATAAACGGAACTTCCAATTTTGCCAATGTTAAAATTGTCCTCTTCCAAATTTTCTCCTCTATTGAGTATTTTCTCTCGTGAATATTTACATTACAGCAAAGAATGACATCCGGTTTGGTAAAATTTTTACCTGATAAATAATCGTTATAATTCATCGCTTGACCTTCAATTTTCAAATTTATTTTCATTTCAGAACACTTGATTGGAATTTCGGAAAAATCGACAATTTCCGTACCGATAAATATCAATTTCATCGAATCAATATTTTCCACACTGTAAAATAGAAATGCCCAAATGAATTTACTCTCGAAATCTTTATAATTTGCTCCAATTACGTGAATTATCATTGAAGATTTGATTTTTGCGTTCATTTTTTCAAGTGTATGAAACAATGTGAATGGTGCTGACAAAAATTCGGTGATCAATAATTCTTTTAAAAGAATATTCTTCTTTGTTGGTGTTTTATCCTCTAGTGGGAAATTTATCATTTTAATTGCAAATGGCAAGTCACCATTAAAAATTCCACAGTCGGAATTTTCCTTCAATAGGGGAAAAATCGTGGCGATGAAATTTTTCGTCCAACTTTCGTCTGATGATTCCTTCAAGAGGGAAAATTGATTCAACGCTGGATTCATTGATGCTTTGAAATAAATTGCCAATTGTCCGCAAATTTTTTTATGCGTTGAATCGTTCTTGTGCTTCTTGCACAAAAATACCTGTGGGAAAAAATTTTTTTCAAGTTAAAAATAGGAAGTAAAATATTAAATTTTGTTGAATAAATGATTCTTACCCCGCATTCGCAACTTTTTGAGAAATTATCAATTTCGTGACAAACGCCACATGTTTTTGGAAAAAGAAATATTTCCTCCTCGAATTTTGTCAATGTTCTTCCAATTCTCATTTGTACATTTTTCAATATTTCGATTCTTCTTCTCAACCATGAATTCGGATCTGTTGCTTTGTTTCCCTGATGAAATAGATTTTTTCCAACACCCATTTCCTTGCGTAAACGATGAATTACTTCGCAGACATCTTTATGATGAATTTTATCTCGATTCTCGTGTTTTTTATCGCAATAAGAAACAATTTTGCAATGATTGCAAATTATTTTACCTTCTTGTTTTCGACAAAAATGACAAATTTGCGGATAGAAGGAGGAAATCGCTTTTCTTGATTTTTCCTCATTGTTGTCACTGATGGGCTGAAGAATAGTCATAAATTGTGAATGACGAAGAAATATTTCAGTTGGAATTGGTCGCAGGAGTGATGAATAATCATTGTATCCGTTGTAAATTATTTCAAAATTGTCGAATAATTTGGAAAAATTTTTCATTTCCATGATGTGCAAATCTTGAGCAGATGACGTAATCACAACGGGACATTTTAATTTTTGCTTTTCATTTTTTTCTTCATCATTAAAATAACCAATTTTTTTAAACAATTCCTTTTCGGCTGATGCAAAAGAACTGAAGATTCCAATCAATGTGGGTTGATCATAAGAAATTGGATTCTTCTCAATTTGAAGTGTTTTCTTCTTTGATTTACAATCTCTGCAGAGATCAATTTTAAATATTGCCGATGAATCACTAATATCATCGACGTAGACAATTTTTACATTCTTCACCTCGGGCAATAAATGTAAAATAGTTTCCCAAAATTCGAAGTTTACTATCGTCCATGCACAATGTCGGGATTTTAAATGAATCATCAATTTTGAAGGAATATTATTAAACAATGTTTTCAATGTACTGCAAATTGTCAACGGAAGACTGAAAACTTCCGAGAGAAAAATCTTGTCCTTGGGTGAAAATTTTTCCTGTTTCATGCAAGAATTTAAAAATTGATTCATCGTAGTTGGAAGTGGATCGTCGGGTTTTAAATTTTTCGTTCCGGCAACAACTGAACTGATCTGTGCTGGTAGATGGACATTAATTTTTTTCACTGATTCATTATTTATCTCGGAACTTCCATTTATACAAAATCTCTCATGTATATGACTTGTTGGATGATTATCACAGAAACTTGTTATAAAACATTTTGTACAAGTTTTCAATTTTTCTTGATTAGCTTCACGACATATGAAACACAAACGTGGTAATTCGAGAAGATGACACTCTAAATCGTTTAATGAGCGTTGTAATTTTTTCTCCACATCGGCCATAATTCGACATTTTTCTTCACACCAAATTGTTGAATCAATATTTTCATAAATGTGAGATTTATTTTCTGATTTTAAAATTCCAGTTATTATTTTACAAAATTTTTTATGCACTGAACGATGTTCCGTTTGATGTTCCTTGCTGCAATAGGCAATCATTTTACATGACGAGCATCTTTTTATTTTTGTCTCCTCACACAAAATGCATTTGTAGAGATAATGCGTCTCCATTGTTTGAGATTTGTCGCGCACGCACTTTTATCGCTTTTCGAAAACTGAAATAAAGAATATATTTTTAAGGTTATATATAGAAAACGTACGATTTTTAATTAAAATGTTATTCTATTTTTTATTATTATTCAATTATTTTCTTTTATTTAATTAATTTAAATAGAAATTTTTCTATCTTGCCACGTGGCGGTTATGGAAAATTTATCATTTTGAGAACAAATTTCAATATTTTTTTGTGCTAAAGAATGTGAATAATAGTTTTTACATTTTTAAGTTATATTTTATGAAAATTATTGTAATATATTTGTTAAAAATTACCTTTTTTTTGGAAAGAGAAAAGAAGACAAGTATTACGCAGCGTCGACACACGCCATATGTATTACTGTATATATGACCAGGGTTGTGTAGCTACGGCAAGTGACGCCTTGCTTATAAAGCTGTTTCTACAATAATTTTCATTACTTCTTTCTATATTGTTCTTAGTTCATGGTAGTGAAAAAGCGAAAAGGGTGAAAAAAGAAAAGAAATTTTCGTCGTGTCGCGAGATGTTTTACATTTCAGATGTTTATAAAGTATAGTTGATTGTTAAAAAAGCCTTTAACAGACTGAAGGTCAAATCACATGGAGGAGTAAAAAGTAAAACGTCAACCGGAAATTCATGAGTGCAAGTGAGATAAAGGACAGTCTATCCTTTTCACTCTCATAAATTTCAATATTTTCTTTTTGCTTTATTGTTATCATCTCTATTACATCGAGTTTTCATAAAATCGCGAATCGTTTGACACAAAAAGTTCTTTACTATATTCATTAAGTCCGGGAGTGATCGAATATATTTTAAATACTCGTTTAAAAATTTGTCGAAAAATTTTCTTTGATTTTGTCAATCCATCGTCGAGATTTGTCAGGTATAAACTTATTTATACACTAAAATTGAATTGAATTTGAAATACCTATGAAATGAAATGAAATTAAATTCAAATTAAAATCAACAGAAAAAAATTATTTTTCCCTTATTGTGATTTTGAATCAAGTTAATAAAATTTTCTCCTTTTTTTTGTTTCAGGTGATTATTCCTGTTTCCATCATCATCAAGTAAAAAGGTAATTTTTCATATTTATTTTATATAAATTAAAATTGCTTTCAAAGAGATTGTATATATTCGCCATTTTGTACAAAATTTCGCGCATTTTCTATAAAAAAAAATTGCTTGCAAGTCCAAAATTTGTTTTATGAATTATTTTCAAAAAAAAATTTTTTTTTTGGTAAATAAAATAGATCAATGCTGATTGTTTATATATTTATTTAAAAAATTAAAAACGTGCAACGTTACATTAACTCATTATGTAACAAAGTCAAAATAATACAAGTATTTTTAATACTCTCTTTAAAAAGTTAAAACTATTTTTAAATTTCATTTTTACTCGAATGAAATGTTTTTCTCGATTTTTTCAACGAAATCCGTGTAGATTTTTGTCAATTCGAAAATTGAATTTTTTTCAACAAAATCAGAATAAATTTTCTTTAAATTTAAAATCAAATTCTTTTGCTCTTCAATTTGAGCATTCGCTGAATTTAATTGTTCCCTTAACATTTTATTTTCATCGTTGAGAATTTTATTACTTAGTAATAAATCTTTTTCAATTTTACTTTCCTCGATTTTTAAATTCTTACACAAAGGTTCGATTTTTTCTTCTTCCTTAATTGTAGAATTAGTTTCCATTGGAAATTCCGTTTTTGACGCGGGGGAAATTGTTATCGAATTTTTCCGCTTTTCTTCTTGAACAATTTCCTTAATTGTAGAATTTGTTTCCATTGGAAATTCCGTTTTTGACGCGGGGGAAATTGTTATCGAATTTTTCCGCTTTTCTTCTTGAACAATTTCCTTAATTGTAGAATTTGTTTCCATTGGAAATTCCGTTTTTGACGCGGGGGAAATTGTTATCGAATTTTTCCGTTTTTCTTCTTGCGTTGATTTCAATGATTTTTGATAATTCCCATCGTAGGCAATTATAAATTTGTTCGCATACATAACACCTTCTGTTTCAAAATCTCGTTCCGGGCATAATGAAGAAAATGGATTCTCTTCCAAAAATAGATAATTTACTGTTTTTTCCAAGAGATGGCAAATTGTTTCATGTTCCTTTATGACACGTTCCTTTGTACCGGATGTTAAAATAAACGGAACACCTACTTTTTCCATTGTTAAAATTGTCTCCTTCCAATTATTTTTATCATCAACGTCAATTTCGAGTAATTCCCTCTCATGAATATTGAGATTACAACCAAAAATTATATTTGGTTTCGTGAATTCTTTACTGGTGAAATATTCATCATATGTCATGTTTCGATATTCAAATGTCAAATATTTTACTTCAATTGTTGGAAATTCAGAACTCTCGACAATTCTTTTTGAACAGTTTGCAACCACAGGTCCAATGAAAATAATTTTCAAATTTTTTAACTCTTGCAATGAATAAAGAAAGAATTTCCATGTATTTTCAACAACAAGATCTATTCTACTTGCGACAATAATGTGTAGAACCATTTTTTTTCCAATGAGTGAATTGAATTTTTTCATGAACAAATTTCTCAACGTTAGAGTGTTAGTTAGAGAATTTGAAGTCGCTAGATGTTGATAATATAAATCTTCATTTTCATTGTTTCCAGATGAAATGTGTAAATTTATAAACCCGAGCATTGACGATGAAGTATCAATAAAAACACCTTTAACGGCATTGAATTTTAATGCCATTTTTAAAATTGGCTCATTCTCGGTTGTGGAAAATTTGTAAGCAATCGATAATTCTTTACACAATTTTTTATGATTTACATCTTTGTTGTGAATTTTGCAGAGGCTGGCCTGAAAAATAAATTTGTGAATTTGTATTCATTTTTTTTTTTTTTTTTGAATAATTTTTTTGAATTAAAATTTTTTAATTAAAAATATTTTGAATTAAAAAATAAGAATTAAAAAATAATTCTTACCCCGCATTCGCAACTTTTCAGTAAACTCGAATCAGTGACGTGACAAATGGCACAAGCCTTAGGGAATAGAAACATTTGCTTCTCATATTCTTCTAATTTCCTGTCAAATTTTCCCTTCACCTTCTTCATTACATTGATTTTTGTAAGTAGCCATAAATTAGGATCTGATGTTTTTGGATGATTGTCAAAAAGATTTGTCGCACCAATTTCATTCAATAAATTCAAAACTAAACGACAAATGTCCTTGTGATGAATTTGATCTTGATCACGATGCTTATTACAGCAATAGCTTATAATTCGACAACGATTGCAAATAATTTTTGCCTCCGATTTTCGACAAACGTGACAAACATGCGGATAAAAACACGATCGTGGACGATTTATTTCTCCAATTGTCGTCATTGTTTTCTCATTTTCTTGTTGAATTAAAATAAAAAATTGTGAACTTCGATTTAATGTGCCATTCTCATATAATTGAAAATACATCAATGGTGCAAATTTATTAAATCCACTGTCAATGATTTTAAATTTTATCGATGAATTTAAAAAATCATTTTTCGACATTGTAAATAATTCCTCGGTGAATGTTGTAAAAAGCATTGGACACGTGATTTTGCTAAATCTCTCAATTGTATTTAACCATTCATTTCGTTTATCCTGAGGTGGAGATATACCGTTATAAGCAATAACAGTTGGTTTTTGATAATTTTTATGTGCTAAATATCTCTCGTATGGCATTGAATTTGCTTCGATGATTATTTTTCTTTTATTTTTTTTGCAATTCTTACAGAGAGATGATTCGTTATTGGTGAAATTTAATATTCCCTCGATGTGAACAATTTTCAAAAATTTGACATTTGGCAGTAAATGTAAAAGTGATTCCCAATGATGATAAAAATTTACAAATTTTTCCATCCCACCGACATCAATATGAATAACAATTTCCGGTGAAAAGTCCTTTCCATTGTAGATTTTTTGCAAAATTTGATAAATTGTTAATGTAATACTGAAGAAATTTGATAGGGCAATTTTTTCAATTTCAGAAATATCACCTTCTGGTTTTGTATAATGATCGAAAAATTGTGCCAATGATATTGGTGGTTCGTCATTAATTTCCAAAAATTTTGTTCCCTGTGCAATTAGTTTGACTTTATGGCCTAAAATAAGTGGATTTGTATAAAATTTTTCTGAAAAATTTTCATAATGATTTCTTATAATTTGACAACTTCTTTCGTGTATTTCACTATTTGGATGAAGTTCACAGAATGATGTCCATGGACAATTTGGACAATTTTTTAACTTTTCTTGTTTAGCTTCTCGACAGACAAAACATACTCTTGCAAATTTTAATATGTCACATTCAATTGAAGTTGGGCGTCGCTTTAAGTGTCGTATTAGTTCACGGATAACTTGCGTTTTTCCAGTTGTCCAAGTGACGAAAGATTCATTGGCGATTTTTTCAAAAATGTGCGTAATTTTTTCTTTTTCCAATATTTTTGATATTGCTTTGCAAAAATCTTTATGTTCTGATCTATCTTGTAATTGGTGAGTTTTGTCACAGTAGGCAATCATATTACATCCGCTGCATCTTTTTAATTTCGTTGTCGAATGACAAATTTTACATTCGTTTGGAAAATATTTTGGAGAATCCATTATTGTTTTTCTTTTTTTGAAATATTGTATGAATCTGTAAACAAACAAATTTTTTCTTAATGTCGCTTATAATTTTTTAACAAATTTAATAAAATATATTTTGAAAAAAAAAATTATCTACTTTTAATAATTAATTGATTGCGGGTAAAATTAGAAGGAATCGACTGAGTTATTCTTTTTTGAGGTTAAGTTTTACATGTCTGATGTCATTTTCTATTATCCATGACGTATGATAATTGCTAACACATTTACTTATAGTTTTTTTTTCACAAAAAAATTATCATAGTTTTGGAACAATTTCAATTATTTTTTTTATCTCTTTGATGAATGATAAAAGTTTTAGGTAGAAAAAAGAAATAAATTAAAAAATGTACCTTCGTCACCTTCGTATTAAACAGGAAATAATGCCTATTTCCTGCAGCACAAACAGATATACTTTTTTTTGACAAATTTTGGTGGGAATTTTATATCTAATCGTGCTTTAAAATGATAAAATGACTCATTTTGATACAGAAAGCAAAAAGATGACAAATCTACAAGATAAAAAATGATAATATTAATTTTCTGAGAATTTCTGTCTCTTCTCATCGGAGTTGGGAATGTCTATGAGCAGAAAAGGCGCATTTTCGACTTTCTTGCATTCACCTCAAAATGAAAAGAGCATAATAAATAATAGGTCGCATTCACAACTGTCGAAGCTGTTCATCTTTGTCGGCCGTAAGTTCCCAACCCTGTTGTCCAGTTTCCACCTACCATACTATGCTTTTCACTGTAAACTGAACTCTTTTCGATTGCTTTCGAACCTTCTTTGAACCTTATGAATTGATTAAACAATTAATTAAACAAAAATATTAGATTTATTACAAGTTACAGACAATATTCAGTAAATTAAAAACTATTTTCCAAAAATCATTTGGTGTATTTAACATTAAAAATGTCGGAAGAATACGTTTTCTAAAGTTCATCTATTACTTTAAACATCGAGCATTTCTTTTATTCGGTAATTGTCCATATATACATTTACTATCTCTCTTAATTATTCATTCGTCCATATAATTATTATCCTGAACATATCATTTTATTGACATAAAAAATAGTTAAACTTTCTTTTTAATGATCATAAATTTCCACGAAATTTTTTTATCGTATCTCGTTTTTGTAGAAGATTATATTAGGTACTTTTGCACTTCCATGAAGAGTTTTATCTATAATAGTATAATTAATGTTATATATTGATGATAAAAAAAATACTTATGAAATCAATATCTTCAATTGTCAAAAAATTGTTTTAGAATCAATTTATTTTTTCTAGATAAAATTCTTTGTTACCAATATTTTTTATTGACAATTTTTTTTCTGGATAAAATTCTTTGTTAGCAATATTTTTTATTGATATCAATTAATTGAAATTTAATTCAAAATTTACAAATTTACAAATTTTTCTAGATAAAATTCTTTGTTGGCAATATTTTTTTCCTGACAATTTTTTTTCAGGATAAAATTCTTAGTAATATTTTTTACTGACATCAATTTTTTTTTCTAGATAAAATTCTTTGTTGGCAATATTTTTTTCCTGACAATTTTTTTTCTGAATAAAATTCTTAGCAATATTTTTTATTGACATCAATTTATTGAAATTTAATTCAAAATTTACAAATTTTTCTAGATAAAATTCTTTATTGGCAATATTTTTTTCCTGACAATTTTTTTTCTGAATAAAATTCTTAGCAATATTTTTTATTGACATAAATTTATTGAAATTTAATTCAAAATTTACATAAATTAGTGATTAATAATTTTTTTTTCATTTTAGGTAAAAGTCCAATCTCATATTGATCTTCATTCATCAAAATAAAATGTGAGTAAATATTATTTTTTTCCCCACCAAGTTTGACAAATTTAAGTGGAAAATTAGTTACATTGTAAAAAAGTTTCTAATATTTTTACTGAAAAGTATTTCTAAAATATGTTTTTAAAATATTTTTTTACAATATTATTTTAAAATATGATTTTAAAATTTTTAAATTATAGCAAACGTTTTTAAAATTAGAGAGTAAGGTTTCAAATTTATTTCCTTATATGAAGAAAATTGAAAAATAAAACATTTTGTGAAATTAATATTTCTCAGAATGTCTGAATTAAAACTTTTTTTCGCTCTTTTTTCAATTGTTTTGTATTTTTTAAATCTTCATTGAAGTAAAGAAAGTGACAAATAAATATATATACAATGCGCTTTTATAAATTATAATTAAATATTAATAACAAATAGATACAGAAATTACGTATCAAAATTTTCATGTTCTGAATTAATACTTTTCTTTGCTATTTATTTTTTTATCTCTCTATCAAACAATGTTTTCAACATTATTGCCACTTTTTTGAAATTCACTTATTTTTTCCTCCAGTCTTGCAATCTCTGCAATTGCCAAATCTAATTGTTGTCTCAATATTTCGTTCTCACTTTTGAGAAATGAATTACGCTTTATTAAAAATGATTCCGAATCATTGAGTCTTTGATTGCTTAAATTTTCACAACTAATAGATGTCACTTGTCGAGTTCCGTTTTCAATTTCATTATTTCTTTCAGACAATTTTTCCACCGTTCCTTCTATTTTGCTGGAAATTACTCTTCTTTTACATTCTTCATTCCGATCTTTCAAATTATTATTATTTTTACCATTCTGAATTACCGTCCCAGAAATTGTCTCTCGAGATTTAAAATAATTTTCCCTCTGTTGTAATTTTACATTCAAAAATGATTTCTCCATTATTTCCGATGGTAAAATATTCCCTAAACGATAAGTTCCATTAAAAATTGTTACAAAACTGTTACAATACATTATTCCATCCGATTCGAAATCTCTTTCTGGAGTGAGTGAAGCAAACGGATTTTTAATTACCAACGGGGAAAAATTAAAAATACCGGAAATCATTTTATTTTCCCTCACAGTACGTTCTTCACTACCAGTTGTTAAAATAATCGGAACATTAGATTTCCCCATAGCGAAAATTGTCTGATTCCAAAAATAATCCATCATTGTGATATTACACTCGTGAATATTGAGATTACATCCAAATATTACATTCGGTTTGACGAATTGTTTACTCAATTGATATTTATCGTATCGAATCGCGTGACTTTCGACCTTTAGGGTCTTGACAGCAATTTGTGAGAAATCCGTTGTATCGACAATTGTTTCCGACCATTCCGGTATTTCCATTCCGATGAAAATCACTTTGAGGGTTTTTAAATTTTCCAAACGGTACAATAGCAATTTCCAAGAACTTCTTGCCAAGAGATCAGCTCTTGTTGAACCGATCACGTGAATCACTATCAATGAATTATTCATTAAATTGATAAATTTTTGATGAATGACGTAATTTAACGTTAGGGATGATGTCAAAAAATCGGACGTTATCAGATCTTTAGAATTATTTTCATTTGATTCTGTCGATGGTTTGCCAAAGTTTTTTAAAAAATTCCCCATCGATGATGGCAATTCGTGACGAGAATCCAAAGAACTGGATAATATTGATCTTAGAGATGGTTTTTCCTTCAGTGTTGCGAGTTGAAAAGCGATTGATAATTCCTTGCAGAGTTTTTCATGTTCCGGGTGTTTCTGATGTAGTCGGCAAAGATTCGCCTTTTGGAAAAAGAAAAGAAAATTAATAATTCCCACTAAGGGAAAATATGCTAAAAGGAAGAAATTTTACTCACCCCACATTGGCAAATTATCAACACGTCCGGATCATTGTCATGACAGATCGCACAATTTTTCGGAAACAGGAACATTTGTCTTTCGAATTCTTCTAAATTTCTTCCAATTCTCATTTGCACCTCTTGTAATATTTCGATTCTTCTCTGTAACCATGAATCAAAATTGTCGAATTTTATTGCACCTTGGAAAATATTTTCCACTTTCATGTCGGACATTAAACTACAAATTGCTTCACAAATATCACGATGATGAATCCAATCACGATTTCGATGTCTATCACTACAATAGTTTATCATTCCACATCGATTGCAAGTTATTTTTGGATTAATTTCCCTACAGACGTGACAAATTGTTGGATAGAAACAAGCGCTGCGTGACCAATATTCCTTGACTGATGACACGGGAAAATTGCTCCTTTCATCTTTAAAAACAATCAAAAATTGAGAACTTCGATTTAATGAATCATCTGATTGTTCATGATGGAACATTAATGATGAAAAATCATTGTAACCATTGTATATTATCGAGTAATTTATTGACGAGTTGATTAAATTTTTTCTCATTAGGCTAAATTCCATTTCAGTGAGGAATGTCAACAACATGGGACAATTAATTTCATTTAATTTATTAATCGTATTCACGTAACCAATTTCAGGGGAATTTGGATGATTGATGTTGAAATAGGCAATTAAATTTGGTTTTTGGTAATTTTTCCCCTTTGTGTATTGCTCATAATTGAGGGAATTTGCTTCTATTGTTAATTGTCGTTTTTTCGATTGACAATCACAACAGAGGGGAATAATTTCCCTGTGTTCTTTTCTCTCCTCAATGTAGACAATTTTCAAATTTTTCACATCCGCCATTAAATGGAGAAATGATTCCCAATAATTAGCGACAAATATTGCTGATGAACTTTTATTGACATTCAAATGAATAATTATCTCCGATGGTAAATAATCGTAGAGCATTTGTAAAATACTGTAAATTGTTAATGAAATAGTGAATGTTTCTGAGAGGAAAATTTTTTGTATTTCAGAAAATTCTTTTATTGTTGATTTTGTATAATTTTTGAAAAATTCTCTCATTGTTTTTGGATGATTTTTTTGATTGTTTGAATGAAGAATTTTTGTATCAGTTCCTATTGATTTGATTAATGATTGTAAAGCCTGTGAGTCGAAATTCATTTTTCTTGTTATTAGATCAAAACGATTTTGCATTATTGAACAATTTCGGTTGTGAATGTAACTGTTTTTGTGGAATTTACAGAATGTTGCTGTTGGACAATTGGGACAATTTTTTAATAATTCCTGTTTAGCTTGACGACAAATAAAACAAATTCTTGGTGATTTTAGTAAAAAGCATTCCTCCTCAGTTAGAGATTGTTTTAATTTTTTTCTCACTTGTTGAATAATTCGATCTCTTTCGTTGAACCAAGTGGATTGGTTCAGATTCTCATAAATGTGGGATAAATTTTTCTCTTTGAGAATTTTTGTTATTGTTCGACAGAAATTTTTATGAATTGACCAATGTTGTAATTGATGATCTCTTCCGCAATAGGAGACCATATTGCAGCCGGTGCATCTTAATTTGTTTTTCGATTTACACACAATACACTGGTTAGGATAATTAATTTCCATTTTTTTTTTCCTCTTCTCAGATGTTTCGCAGTTTCTTTTTTTTCATCGGTATTTTCTGAAAAATAATTTTAAAGTAAATTTTATACTTTTAGATAATTAGATAATATTTAATAATATATTTAATAATTTAATAATTTAATATTGAAACCTTATTGAATATTTAATAAATTATATAATATATAATTATAT
>JUFY01022291.1:0-20236 GCA_001855655.1 Leptopilina clavipes
GTTTGAAAAGCAAACAGAGTGTGATACTTTAATCTTACTAAGGCTTAAGTATATCAGAGATATTTCTGCAATTAAGAGAAAAAATTGTTTATATTAAACGACAATTACTAACTATTTTAAACAAAATTAAACAATATATTATTCAATCCTAAAATATATGTTAATTTCGTATATTATATTCATAAGAAACATTGTCGTGTTATGTATTTGAAGATTAAAAAAAAATGTTTATGTGAATCTTTTTAATTATTTTTAAACGAAAAATTTATTTATATTGACTTTAAGAGTTTTAATTTTGTATAAGTCTGTTTTATATAAATAAATACTTTAATAATTACATTATAAATCGAAAATTCGTTTATTTTATCATTTATCCGATTAACCGGATTTTTGATTATCCGGACACATGCTTGCATCCATTAGTCCGGATAATCGAGGCTCTACTGTACTTTAATTTAAAAGAATCTTCTTCTTCTTACAGATTTTAAGATAGTTTAAAAATTTTAAATTAACTGTTTTAGCATTTATCGGACGAGAAAACCGGTGCTAAGGGAACTCGTTACTACAAAAGAATGTAATTTTCTTCGAATTTTAGGCAATCTAATTTTAAATCAAGTTTAAAATAAACTTTTTATCTAGAGATTTCGATATTTTTATTTTATCCAATTAGTACGATTAATTTACTCTTCTAATTGAATTTATTTCATTTATACCAGTCAATGAATAATTTATCATCATTAAAGAGATTTTTCATTACATTGTGTCGAAAAAAAATTTATGCAATTTTTTTTATTTATTTTTTTTTTAATAAACTTTATTTTTTATACTGTCGAATTTGTTTAATAATAAGGTATCACATTAAATCATAAGGGTGCTGTACATATAGACGATAGTACAATTAAGTCAGTGACGATTTCGTTGATTTATAGTACTCAACTTTTTTTTTCGGATAGGAACAAACAAAATAAATAGGTTTACAATGTACGATGAATAATTATGAATTATTATAATGCACATATAAAATTAAAAAATATAAAAAATGTTTATCCTTCTCTCGATTGTAAGAAACTCATTTTAAGGAGGAAAAAAAGCATTTTAAAAAAACATGCACAAGAAAAAAAATTGAAACGCGCGTAATCGATCTATTTTTTGTCAAGTTTCTTACTTTCTAGAGAAGGTGTTTTTTTTTTCCTACAAGAGCAATTCCATGCGCTTTTCAACAAAATCGTAATATTTCTTTTTTCAAGAAGCAAACTCTTCAATTTCTAAATTCGTAGCAAAAACCTCTCGCACTTAAAAAAAAAGTAAAAAAAAAAAAAACAATAACGATCACGCCCAGTATATTATTTGACATTAATCTCAACGGCAGTTTATTTTAAAACGCCGTGACGAGCACCACGCGACTTCATTTATTTATTATTATTATTTTTTTTAATATTGCTCTTCGAGCGACAAATAATCTTCATCATTAACTGCTTATTTACACAACAAAAATCAAGCTTTCTTTCTTTCTTTCTCTCTCTCTCTCTCTCTCTCTGACACATACTCACGCATTCTCTCTCATTCTTTCTTCCTCTCTTCCTATAGGGAATAATTTTTTTTTTTTTAAGTTTCAATGCGACTTTAACAGCACACCGAAGCAATTAAGCAATAATGCGGTACGTTCAAATAGGTAAATATATATAACTTTCAATATCTATATATTATTCGTTTATCATACGTAAGTAGATTAAAAACTTCATCATTCGCTTTAATTAATTCCTCCCGCGGATCAGGCCCACCCTTCAAGCTCATTACCAAAATTTTTATGTAGAAAATTGTTATTTCATTATTTTCCCGAGTTTACAAAAATATTGGAGATAAAATAAACTGATTTCATCTCAATTTCTGTTTTTTTTTTCTTTAAACAAAAAATCTGTTTTTTGGCGTTTTAATTTGTTTTAATCAGTCAACTTTTCTATCAAAAAGTGACTAATAAAAACCCTTTTTTGAGACAATTGTAGATTTTAAGTTTAAAAAAAAATAAATTTTACCAAACATTTGTTTTCTAATCAAAGAAATTAATTTTTGACAGAAAATTTATTTTACTTTTTTTTTTTTTTTTTTTGTTAAAAAATCTCTTTTTTGGTAAAAACATCGGATTCTTAGGCAACAAAAAAAACAAATCTTAAGTATTGAGCGAAAAAAATATTACCTACTTGTTTTTTTTTAACAAATAACAATCACTTTTATTGGTACAATTACTTGTATACTTTTTTTCTTTTGTTAAATGATATAAAAACATTCTAATTTCCCAAGAAGATAAAAGAACGTAATAAAAAAATCATTTAAATAAATATTAAAATGAAAATATAATTTTTTCGATTTAAAAAAATACCGACAAAATTAATTTTAATAAAAAAAGATTCTTTTTATCAAAGAAAAATGATCTTTTCCCTTATAGAAAAAGTTCTTTTCCGTAAAAAGTGTCAATGTTTAAACAAAAAAAAATCATGACTTGAATTAAGGTGTGACCTTGTTCGTTTTGTAAAATAGATTATTTTTAACATAAGAATTCTCTTTTTCCATTATCAGAAAAATGCCTCTTATTAAAAGTGTTGAATTCGTATTTTAAAAAATAGATTCACTTTGATAAAAAATGGTTCTATTTCTTTATCAAAAATGTGTCTCTTTAAACTTCAACCAGCAAAATTGTCAGGAAGAGTAACATTTATTGTTAACTTTAGCCGGTAAAAATTGTTGATTAAAATTAATATCCAGGGTGGAAGATATGTGATTTAAAAATAATTTAAAAAGAGATTCGAGTGACGAAAAACAAAACGGCAAACAAGATATACAGTAGTTAAAAAAGAAAAAAAAATAGGACACAAAGACAAAAAAAGGGACAAAATCTTTTTGGTGATGAAACGTGATCGAAGAGCCGCCGCCGATCAAAATTTTGAAAAACTTACAAAAACATCCTATTGGTGCAACGTACAATAGAAAGCCCAGTGTTATAAAACTGTATCGAATTCTCGAGTTTAATGAAACCCCGTTCACTCGGAGGTTATTAATTGATTGTCAGTGGGAGGTGCGATTGGAGAAATATCTTTCTTAGGCACATCTTCCTCGTTATCTGTTGTTGTTGTCGTCGTCGTCATTGTCGTCGTGACACTTTCGATTTTCTTTATCACGCAATTTCCATTTTGAACAACGGGCTTGCTGCTTTTCGTTATTGCCTTTCCATTCGATTTTGTAACGGACGATGGTTTCGTCGCTGTTTTTGTGAGTGGCGCGCTGACTTTTTTGGTTGGCGATGTTGCTGACGCAGTTTTTAGGGTTGAAGTACGTTTTACGGTGGTTGTTGCAGTGAGAGTTGTTGCGGCTACACGACTCGTTTTCAAAGGCGCCGAACTCACGCGAGACGAAATTTGCTTATTTGCTGTTTCTTTTATCTGCTTGTCAATCATTGGTGATTTCACTGCTGATACACGTGGCTTTGCTGCTCCGAGTGATGATCCAGTTGTAGCTGGTGCCGTTTTCGGCCTTAAAAAAAGAAATTATCTTCATTTTCAATCAAATCATCAATCAAATTCAATCAAAACCTCAAAAAATGGAATATTCTTTTTAAAATAATTAAATTTTATCCATTTTATCTTAAAGACAATTAAGTAGAACATGAAGTGAAACGTGAGTATTTAATTGTAAAACTTTTAAAAGGCAGAATCCATAACTAAAAGTAAACTTTAATTTACATGCGAATTTTCTATTGTAATAATAATAATAATAATAATAATAATAATAATAATAATAATAATAATAATAATAAAAGAGAAATAGTGAAAAATAAGCGTTACCTGGTAGTTGCCGTGGCAGTTCTCGGAGCAGTGGAACTAACTTTCGCCGCAGTAGAAGTCGCACCTGGTTTTGGTTTCGGAGGCGCGGCAGAAGTGGTGGAAGTACGAGTTGTCGAGGAAGACTTGACTAGTGTTGTTTTAGTGACAGTATTAGTCGTAGGTTTCATTGTTGTCGATTTCGGAACAACGGATTTGCTCGCTAACGATTTAACATCACCATTCAGAGATGACTTTTTGTCACCGGCAGCTGAAGTTGGTTTTGGCGATGAAATTAAGTTTTTCGGCTTGGCGGCAGTGGTTGTGAGACGTGGAGTAATTTTCGGAGCAGTTGAACTAGTTTTTGGAACTGGTGCCGCTTTAAAAGCAGCCGATTTGCTGGCAGAATTTGTCGCTGGCTTGGTATCCAATTGTTTCGGTCTCGATATCGTGCCAGTGGCAGGTTTTTTGGCTGTTGTAGCTGCAGTAGACGTTCGCGCCGTTTTCGTCGGAGAAGTCGGCATCGACTTTGTTGGAGCCTTCGACGTCTTTGTCGTCGATGTTCTTGCAGCCGTAGGCTTCTTTGCTGCTACCACAGCTGCTGTAGTTGCTGCAACTACTGTAGCGCCTAAAATAAACAGTTGGTATTAGTACTAAAGTACAAGTATTTTTGAAATTTAAAATAAAAAAAAAGTTATCGGAAAAAACTAATAGAGAAAAAAACTAAATTTTACCTGCAATTGCTCCAGCAGCAGCAACAACAGGAACTTCGCTTTTTGGTTCCCCAATCTTCAAATTTTCGAGATTAACCAAATCGTCTTCATTGACGAGTTCTTTCTGCTCGACGGCAGTATTCTCCTTAGAAATTGCAGTCTCCGTGACATGTATGTATTCGATATTTTCCAAATCTTTCGTTTCGTTAATTTGACGTTCCAATCCCGTGAATTCTTGTAGCGATTCGGATAAATTTAAAATAGGCGCATAATTTGTTTTCTGTTCAAAATCTTTGTGTACGTCGACATTTTCAGTCTCGAGAGGAATCAATTTCTCATCGGAAAATTTCCCTAAATCATTTTGTAAATGATCTTCTTCTATACTCAATTCAAATTGTGTTTGTGACTTCTCTTGAATTGCAGCATCGAATTCAAAATCTTGAATTTCCGGTTCGAAATCTGGTCTTTCTAACAAATTCTCTTCGTTTTTCTCTATGATATTTACCTCACTTTCCAATAAAATTTCCTTGTTGTCCAATAAAAGTTGTTTATTTTCCAACGGAATTTCTTTATTATCCAATAGAATTTCTTCATTTTCCGAAAGAATTTCCTTATTCTCTAAAACGTCCTGTTTGTTCTCAATGAAACATTCTTGATTTTCCTTCTTCTCAAAAATGTTTTCATTATTCTCAAAGTGACTTTCTTTATTTTCAAAGTGACTTTCTTTATGTTCGAAATAATTTTCTTCATTCAGGATCAAATTTTCTTTCTGTTGGAAAACATCTTTGTCGTTTAAAAGATCTTGATCCTCTGTGTTTTCGATAACTTTTTCCTGCACATCAATGTGCGGAAGGTCGGCAATCTGATTGTTTGCCTCGATAGGAAAATCTCGATATTGAGAATTGTCTTCAGATTCTGACAACTTTCGAGAATCGTCAGCAGAAGGCACTTTCGTATCAATTAAGCAAGCTTCATCGATATTATCAGATGATATTTCCGAATATTTCACCGATCTCATATTTTCCTCGTTTAGCGTCTCTCTCAATGTGTCCATATTGAAGGGATTCAGCGAAGCTTGCGCTTCGGACTCTCCTACTAAAGGGGAACACAATTCTTTTTTTTCATCGTCATTAGAATTCTCCGTGATGTCATTCTCGAATCCATTGACATTATCGGAAAAATCAACATCAGTTAAATCGTGAACGGCATTGAGATCGACTTCGTTTTCATCTTTTTCAAAAGCTGCCTGAAAATCACCGGGAGTGAAGGACATTGCCATTGGATCTTTAGCAATATCATAATCACCGCGTTCCGAATCGGCAAACGAATAATCCATAGCGGAGACTTCGGTTCGTTGAAATTCGCTTGTGGTGAGAAAACTCGTGGTTGATTCATCGCCGAATTCCGCTTTTGTCGATGAAATTTCCGAATCATCAAGACATGATTCAAGGGGTTTTGCTAATGGAGAGGTAGTGTCTTCGATATCTCGCGGTCTCGCGGAAAATCCTTTCTCGAATTCTTCCTCGCTTGGAATATCGATATTATCCATCACTTGTGGTGGTTGCTTCAGTGGCGAACCAGCAACGGGATAATCCTGAATAATTTGTCGTTGTGAATACATGGATGGCGGAATGAATTCCTTCGCATCGGGATTCAATGAGAAATCCATTTTGTCTTCGTATTCCGCTGATTCCTTTTCAATTGTGAAATCCTCGTTGCACTTGCCGGTCTCGACGCTAGACTGTAAAATTAACATTTACATTAGTAAATTTCTAAACTTGATTTTGCAATTTCAATTTTTCATTCTATTCGTCAATTTACAATTTTTAGTGGAAATTGTTGAAACCTACCTCCGTGTTTAGAAGCTCGGGCGATTGACTTTTTGGTTCAGCCTCGATGTTTGAATTAAAATTAGATTCCTCCTTGGAATCTTCACTTTCGGAATCGTCTTCAATAAGGGGCTTCGGACTGGCCGCGTCTTTCTCTTTGGATTCGCTGGACGTCTCGTTCACCTGAACAGGTGAATCTTTATCCTTATCTGGCTTGACGCGGTAGTAATTCCACTCGTCCTCAGAATCCTCGCTGTCCGCTACATTATCTGCCTCAGGAAGCAGTTCATGTTGTCGAGATTCTGAAAAAAGATTATTGTTATTTCAAGAGTAGATTTAAAACTGACATAAAAAAATTTCCTGCATTCATTCTCAAGACTTGAAAGTTAAAAAATCTCCTATTTTTCTAATTTCAAGTATTCATTATAGGAAAAAAATATACCAAAAGACGAATAACGGTTATTTTACGATCACAAATCGAATGATATTCAATTTTCTATTACACTGATAATAATAGCAAAAAACTTATTCTCTACAAATCCTTCATAAACATTCAGAAAAAACATTTTATAAAGGAATAAATTTAAAACTTGATGAATACGATGGGATTAAGAAAATAAAAAGCAATATGAAACTTTTTTTTTAGGAAAAATGAAAGAATTTGTAGAGAGAATTAAATTGATGATTAAAGTGGGTAAATATACTTAATATTGATTAAAAGTTGATTGATCCCTTAATGAAGAGGGAGGAGACCGGCTTCTCCCCTAAAATGTAAAGTGGACCCTCCTAATTTTCGATCACGTTTTCAAGATCAACACAATTTCAATTGTCAACTGTTAATATGTTCACAGAAGAACAATTTATTCGGACAAGGTTGAATTTTAAGTAAAAAGGACGATTTGAACAGGAGCAATCGCCGGTGACTAAAAGCAACTACGCCTGCCAAGAGATGCATTATCGATCTAGTCTGAAGCCCCAGAACCCCCTCTTTTCTCCGCTCCTGACACCACCCACCTGTACACCGTATAGTAACCAGCCGCTCCTCATCTCGATTCGGTCTTTCGATACTTATACCTGTCTGCTTTCAAAAGATCAAAAAAGTTCAAAGGGGAGAAAATGAGAAATTTTCATTTTATTCCTTCACCAATCTTTTCGACCCTCCTCGGAAGAAAATTATAACTAACGATGGTTACTTCTTTAACGAACTTGTTATAAATCAAATTACTTAATTACTTTTTCCATGAAAAGAGAGTTAGTCAAATTCCCACAAACGTCAGTTCTAATTATTCTTCGATTTTAGTAAAATTGGAAAATAATTTTCCGAGTAAAAGAAAATATTGAACGTTCAATAAAACTTAGAGATTTTTTTGGAATAAGAATTATGGACGGGGGCTGGAAGGACGATGAAATGGAGAAAAGTACAACCTACGTTGAGCCAGTCACTTATTTTAGATTCAAATACCATTTTCTACCAACGCAACGCACAGCTAGTTAGCATTCTCACTTTTAACAGATAAAACGACCAACAAACGGACTTTTAAAGATCGCTTACTTAATATTGCATTTCGTGAATTTCTCTCTTTGTTCTCATTTATCGCTAATGAATCTTCTCCTCAGCAAGACACTCCCTTAAGTGCAACACACCTTTTTTTGAGGACGAACAATGAATATTCTGACCAAAAACGATTCAAGATGACAGGCAAGAATTTTTTTCTTCTTCATACATTAATAAATGTCCAAAATGCAATATTCATTTGAGAGATATAATTCTTTTTCTCGAGACTTTCATTTCTTTGCTTCTTGGTTTTTTCCCTTCGTACGAGCTTTAAACCTAGTGTCACGTTGTCACGCGAATCCGGCAACCAACGAAGTCTAATTTTAACCAGGGGTCTCACTTTGCTCTGCTATTCAAGGCCCGGTTTCTTCTGGTTTCTCTTTCGAGAGAGAGACAGAGAGTGAATCGAGCATTTCGTACTTCTTTTCGATACTATCTTGACACGAGAGTCTATTTAAAAGATGAATGTTCCCTTGCGAGACAGTATCAGATGCTAAAGAAACAAATTTTACCCCAACTTTTTTTCAAACAAAAAAAAATCAAAGAAAGTGAGGGAAAGATGTTTTTATAGTTCTTCTTAATCATTCGAAAATTACACAACTTAAAAGTGAAGTAGAATATTTCAACTTTTAAAAAAGGTTTCGAATATAAATTCAATTGTAAAAAGAATTTATAAATTTAATTGAAAAAAATAATAAGTTACAATGAATAATTTACGAAGAATTTTTATAACACAGCTAAATCCAGAAAATTAAAATCTGATGGATAAAGAAGGAGATAAGACTTGTTTTTAATGCACATTGTCATCGATTTCAAAAATTGAAAACAATATTTGATTCTTCGGATATCGAAACATTTTCATTGGAAATTAAAAGAAAACACTATTTCTCTATTTTATTTTATAAAATCAAAGTTTAAATTTCAAATACAAGCCATTAGAACAAAAAGCAATAAAGAAGTCACTATGCATTAGGTAAATATAAACTCAATGAATATATATAATCTTTAGGGATCTATAAATAAATTGATCTTTATACACAATGAAGTTTCAATTTATTCATAAATTTGCTGACTTTGTAGCAAATAACAACTTTACGAAGAATAAACCCAATTTAAATACTGCAATGCTTTTAAAAAATAAAAATACAAAATTAATACTGTTTTTAATTTGAATAAAGAAAAACATTTAAGAAAATTTATTCAACAAGTCTTTGTAGAAAAATAAAAATAAACTTTATTGAACGTAATTATTAAATTTTCTCAACAAACTTAATTAAACGAGAAGATTATAGACCTGAAATATTTTGCAATACGTACACGAAGCTTTTGTAATGGAATAATAAAAGTTTGTACTCGGCATAAATGGAACTTTGAATACAACTTTTTTCAGCCAATTATGAAGCCGTAAGGAGTTCCCGGGAGTTAAGAAACAGAAAAGGAAATGTTTTGTCCATTTTACCAACGATAAATATGAATTAAATTCGCGACGTGGAATTCTTGAATTAATTGAATGTAATGCGAACGAAAATAGAGCGAATTGCTTTTCAATTTTAACAATATTGTGAGAAAAATAATTTAAATAAGAAATTTCTAAGATTAGTGTGTAGAAATTTTTATAAAATAAAAAAAATAAAAACTATGAAAATTTTAATCAAAATTTATAAAAATTTACAACTTTGTTGAAATTTAAAGAGAGAAATAAGATTACAAGAAACGTAAAAATGATAAATGGATATTTTAGGTATTTGGAAAAATTGCAAAAGAATTGTGAGCGACAGTCATAAAAGACTGCGATTTTTATGTATCGGTGAGATAATCTTTACAATGATACAACTTTTTTTTCTTTTACTTTTTTGCAAAAACTTAAGTTTTTTTCAAAGTCGTGGCAAATTCAACATTCAAATGCAACGACCACAAGTCACGCTTGAGAATTCAGTGAGAAACCATGTTTCTATAGAAATTGCGTGCACTCCTCTGTAAAAGTACGTAAACTAAATTCGAAATGTCTTAAAGAAAAAGGAAAAAAAAGCTTCATGAAATTGAAATTAACTATTTAATATGATTTCTATATTGTCCCGGAAAAATTATTTTCACCGGCGTTCTACACGCGACACAAAACAATTCAATTATAAATATAAATGAATTACAAATTGAATTCATTTTTAAAAGCTAATAATATATTCTTCCTCTTTTTGTTAGAGTCTATCTTTTGTTTTTTAGAAACGTGTCAAAAAAGAATAAAGAAATTTTTTTAATTCATAGGCTGCAAATACTTTTTAAAATGCAATGATAATAAAATCACCTTTCTCAATCAACAGAAAGCCTTGAAAAATTTTAATTACTTTGCTGATAGTATTTGTACGGTTGTAACTCTTAATTTTACGGCTGACAATCATTTCATTTGCTTAAAAAAAAAAAAAAAAAATACACACATTCGTAAAGAAAAGTTATTTTTAACTATTTCTTCTGGTGATACGATAGATTCCCTCTCATAGTTTAGAAAGAAGTATCTCGTCATCGGAAATGAAAGGTCAAGTTTCATTCACGATAACGGTTGGAAGTAGTTTTTTTACTTTTAGTTAAAATAATGTTGAGTGCTTTTACAGTGTAATGTTTTCGTCGAAATTTAATTGTATTTTCGCCCACTATTTCCGATTCAAGGGAGAATTAAAAATACACTAAAAAAATGTAATGGTAATTGAAAAACAAACCCCTCCATGTAGAAAATTTTTACTTACATTAACGTCAGAAGAAATTTTGTAAAAAATCCAAATATTTTTACCAATTCACAAAATGCTTTAAAAAAAAAAAATTCAAAGCACTTAAATAATCGAAACCGGCAAAATTTACAATGCAAATGTCACTGACAATAATAATAATAACAACAAATCAGGGAATATATGACTTTTTTTTATCGTCCAGAAGGGCGTCAACTGCATTCAGCATCTGCTGTGCAAGATTCTGAATCTTTATAAGAATCTTAATACAGTGAAAAATAAAAACTCAAGGACAGATGTTCCCACGTTATAATCTTTGTTAGAGTCCAAGCACTTGCTCAACACCTGACTCTCACACAAACGAAACTAAAGCAACTCGCGGAATCGAGACACGCAGAGACAAAAACAGACACACGTTTGCAAACAAACAAAATTTCTCACGGACTATTGCGTAGAGATAATAAAGATAATGATTTATTTCACATGCGAAGTGTAACGGCTTAACCGGCCGGCCGGCGCCGATTCAAAATTCAAATTCTCAGCACGTTCAACAACGATGGTGGACCACAACTCACCACAACGCAACACCACAACGTACCTTGTCAAAGACTCGTTTTTCACACAACCGGAAATATTTTTTTCCACGAGGTGGTAAACAATTCCTTTTGGGAAAATCCACTTCCTGATAGAGTACGCACGATGTGTCAGGGACACTAGCACAATTTGTGAATACAATCTATAAACAGTGAATTGAGGAGAATAAAAAAATTCTTTTCTTTTCTTTTTTTTTCTAAGGAAGAAAAGATGTCTACACGAGTATCGTTCAGCTCCCCAAGACCAACTGCCGCGCACCGCGCTCCCTCCACGAGTTCTCAGCGCTCTACACCGCCATTGGTCCAGTAACCCCTCTTTTCCCGCCAATTCGAGTACGCGAGTCCAAAAAAGGACCAATTAAAAGGAGGCGCGCCAAAATTCAAATGTATCCAATATTCAAAATTGCTCAAATTTTTCTTAAGTAAAAAAGAAATCAAAAAGAAAAAAAAAGGAATAGAAAAAGGATTATGTAACAAAGCAGTAAAAATTAATTTCTTTAAAATTAAAAATTTTTTTATAAAAGAATTTTAATTGTTTCAAAAAGTTAAAAATAATAAATTAAAATTTTTTAAAATTATTAAATTCATTCTTATTGCGATAAATTAAAAACCAAATAAAAAATAAAAATAAATAGAGAATAAGTGATAAATTAATTTAAATATTGAATAAAAATTATAATAAAGTTTATAGCGAGACGGAAAAAGTGAAATAAATTTTTATTATACTCGAGACGGCTTTTTCGTCAACTTTTCCATATACGCTTCCTAGAAACTATATGGCCAAAAATATTTCGGTGCCTCTTCGAAAATAGGAATCGTATGGGATTCACGATGAGGAAGAACTTGACGAGAATACGAGAAAGAGAATAAATTTATTATATTGTCGGACTTTGAAAACTATCTCTCTATATTATTTTTCAGTTTCTCCTCTTGGACATTTAATAGCCAAACGAACCAATCAGAATTCTATTTAAAATTCATTGTTTTAAATTTCGCGCCCTTGAAAAAAATTGTTAGGCTGAATTCACAATTTGTCAGTAAAGGTGCATCTATACCTCTGGAATTTTGGTCAAGCGATCGGCTGGATGAATTTTCACGGTCGTGTCACTTAATTTGATTGGTTGTACTAAAGATTCCATTTCTACAGTTCCTCTTTTTAGAAAACAGTGAAAATGGAATTTATTCTGCAGCCATTAAAATTTTACAAAACGACCATGAAAATTCAATCCAGCCGATCGCTTGACCAAAATACCAGAGGTATAGATGCACCTTAAATTTTGAAACGACGAGTTCAAGAATGATGCACTAGTACCACCTAGTGTCACGAAATGTAAACAATAAAAAAGACTTGTGACATTTAGCAGATACGTCAACAATGATAAAAGAAAAGCAAGAAGACTAGAAAAGTGAAGTCGAAGCCATAACCTAAAGAAGAAGAAGATAAAAGAAAAGTGAGAAAATTTTGTGCACAATTTTACCCTGAACGACTGGCAATTCCAAGACGAATAGGTATTCGTCTACATAAATCGAAAGTAAATAATTGCAGTTTGATCCTGAGAGATGGGAGCTCATCGATAGAGGTATGGATTTTTTAGTAATAAAGATTTCAGACTTGAACGGTGCAAGGATCTTGATAAACGATCCCAAGGAAGCGCCCACATTATACCTGTAGTCGATGGAAAACAGAGGCGTGGGCAATGGCATAGAAATATGTCGTATTGCAGTATTTTTCTTTTTTCCCTCCATTATTTTTATCAAAGTCACCGCACATACTGGTTTTGGGCCACTTCCCTATAAGTGTAAGGTACAGATTATTGGTAGCACGCGAATTCTCATTAATATGGATCTTATGTGGGATGAACGGACTCTTATATTCGCCAAGAGTCCGTCCCACTTTCTGCTACTTTAGCTCACTTTTAGCTTTCACCACCTTGTGCCAGTCACTGCACTTCCTGCACTGATTGCCGTCCACTAGTTAGCGAATCAGACCAGATTCGTCTCTTCTTTTGTGAATGGTTTAATAAACTCGACCACAAGGACGGATATAGTTTTTCTTAATTGGATATTAATGATTCTATTGTATCAGCTTCCGCCCTGGAAAATCGAGGAGACAGACACGATCGTCTCTCTCACTTTTACACATTGTCGGAAAATAAGACGTGAACGCACCCTAAGAAGAATGGTACAAAATTGCATATAGTTTCAAATTCTAAATTCATTTCGAAATAGAATAAATATTTCCAACTAAAGTAAAAATCAAATTAATGACTCAAGTGGAATAAGAAGAATTCTCGACTTTCTGTTGTTTCCAATTTATCACTGGTGTTTAAAAACGAAAAGTCTTTAAAATGTAGCACGAGATAGAACTGAATGGTTGATATATAGGGTGTGGAAATAATTTAAATTGAAGGGTACAGTGTACCGCACAATTTAATGAAGAGGGCTTGATTGGAGGCTGGAGTGAATACTCAGTTTTTCTCGCCCCTAATTGGAATCTCTGATTCAATGCGTGTACCTGATGTTTGCCCTCTAAAGAGACTAAAGAGACTAAAATACTGTACAGACGCACCATTGCGAGGGGGGAATGAGGAAAGTTATTCCCGTGCTTTTACAGGAGCGGATTTAGATTTTGCTCCTAACCCTCATACGCGAAAATTTATTTTACTTTTGACATTTAGAAGAACATTTCATGAGATTAAAAATTCTAAAATTCTACTCACTCGAGTCGTTGGAATTTTGCGAATCATCGAGATTATTCTCCTTTTGTATGTTGTCATTCTCAGATGTTGACTTTTCAGGGAAAAGTTGACGTGAAATTTTTTCAAACGGAGCACTCGCGTCATCGACAGCATCGACATCAGTTTCTGGACCCAAATCATCGTTGTCTTCATCCTCATCATCATCGTCGTCGTCATCATCATTATTATCATAAGCAGTTGAACCATTTTCATGTTTTCCATTAGTTGAATTATCGTAAATTAAATTTTCCGTATCGAGACGTAAAGAACCATTGGTTTGTTGATTCTGTTGATGTTTTGTGAAATTCATTTCAAACGGACAACATCCCATATCGACAGCATGAATTGTTTCCTCATCTCGTGGTCCAAAGTTCATTTCAAACGGATACGAGCCAGTATCCATTGGATTGAAATTTGTCGGATGTTGGACGTCCTGCGGAGAATCGGGATCCATTCTCAACGCAAGGGACGACCGATATTGTTTTAACTTTGCTTCTATCTCTGTCGGATGTGTCAGGAAAACTACAATCACTGAGATGTTGTCTTGAGATTGTAGATTTTTTGCAACCTCCACCAAATGATGACTCGCCTTAGTGTAATTTTCTGCAAAAAAGAAAAATTCATTATTATTCAATTCAATGGTAAAATTTTTATTGTCCTCATGAATTAAAATTTTTTATTAAAATTCAACTTATCTGGGATTGAAATATACGAAAAGGAATAAAATTTATAATAAAAATTTAAATCATAAACGTTTTAATATATTTAAAAAGTGTTGAAGCGAAATGAATCCTTTGTTGAAAGATGATTGTCATTTTAAGCCGACAGATAAATTTCAGTATTAAAGTAATTAGTTTCATTCTGCTGAGAGAAGATTCAATTATTTTCAATATGAAGGGAAGCTTTGTCAAATTATCACTATCAATTAAATTTTCAGTGATTCTCGTTTATCATTTTCCTGCGTAGAATTTTTAATCCAGAAATAACTGAATTAGTTAAAATCGTATTATTAGACTTTCGAGCTGAAAAAAGCGAATTTCCCTTCTTAAGTGTACGTTTATCTTTTGAAGAAAGGGTTTCAAGTGTGTAATTTTATGAAAAGCTTTTATGTTCTAGTATTGACACGTGTGTCACTTGAGACATTGTGTGGTAAATTCAGACGATAAGTGTGGTGAGGGAGGTCTGTGATATTTTAACTCCACCACCCACGAACCTCGAAGAAGGGAATCAACGGAATGAGAGTTGGGGAGGCAGCGAAAGTGCATATTAGGGTGAACCAATGAGGCAGAAGGCTAATAGCACCACCGTGAAAATGTACACGACATACAAGGGTGAATAATTCGAAAATATACATAACTTTCCAAGTATCATAAATATACGAGCAGCAATCACTCCACATAGTTAACGATGTATACAGGAGCGATCTATTCATTTTTATCTCTTCATCCCTTGTTATCCCAACGATTTTCAGGGGTCGAGATGAGAACTTTTTGATTTATATACGAGTTAAGTATCGAAAGTTATGTCCCCAAGCTACTAAATCACCAACAAGATAATTATATTATCCAATGTTTATTATCAACTAACACTAAATGTTTTCAATTGAAACTTTCTTCTTAATTTCAACATTATTATTTGTTAAGTAGAGATCTAAATCTTGGGCACAAATTTAAATAATTTTTAATTTTAGTTAGCATTTTAGCAATGATATAGAAAAATATATCTCTAAGTTATGGATTCTGGAGGCTTAGAGCAATGACCTCGTCGAAACGCCTGCGTAACTGTCTCCCTTTCGTTCTTATTTCGTTTCCCTGTACCATTTTATATCTATTGCTGTTTCTCTCTCTCTCTCTCTCTCTCTCTTTTTCTATTTTTTCTTTTTTTGTTCGCGAGTTGCATCTATTGCTAGTGCTTCACACTAAAAGCCTCATTTCACTTATCCATATGGGGTCGCGACCCTTTCTGCCTTACCAACCGAAGATGTACTTGAAATTTTTTTTTACATTCCAATTTAATGTTCCTTACCCCGCATTTAAAATAGGGCTCTAACAAGAGTCTAGCCAGTTTTAACGCGTGGCGATGAAACTAACAAACCGCCAGACGACAACCAGCAAAAGATTCCATAAGCATTTTAGTCTTGTATAATTTGTATATATGATTAAATATTTCATCCATACAATAAGCAATAAAAATGCAAATTAAAAAAAATAAATTGCACTTTGAGTACTTGAATTGATGACTATATTTTTTTTTTAAATCTAAAATTAAATCCGAATGCTTTTCATTAATATTTATAGTAGTAGTTAGTTTCACTCATCGACTTTATATATATCTTCCAAAGAAAAAAAAGAGCTAATCGTGTCCATTTCGTTGCGGCCCATTCTCAGAGGGAGTGCGAAATTTCCATACAGAGCTCATACATATAATTACTTTAAAATACTTATGGGCGAGGTTTTATCAACACTGTAATATTGCACAAGTGTCAAGAACAGACGTTGAGCGTGACACAAAACATTGACCAGAGAACTCAATAAACTTTTGCACTCTCATAATTCTGATGATTAAACAAAGTTTTCTTTTAATTCAATGCAATTGAATCTAAACTCGAATTTTTCGAAACAAAAATTAATTGAAAGAATAAGGGGCGAATTGAAAAATCAAAAAATATTTAAAATAAGATTCGAAAAGTATCATCAGTGTCAAAATGTGTCGGTGGAATGAAAAAATATACCTGCGAAATACAATTTTATCATTATTCCTGTCATGAATCGATGCCTTTATATGTATTTTCGTTATACCCACACAAGTAATAATAAACCATGTGATAAAATCAAGTGAAAATTCCTCCAACGAGAGAACAATAACCCTAATTTTCAAAGAGTGAGTTGACAACCGCTCATTATTATAATCTCATATCCATTCACTGCATTTCTATCGATTACGTTTTGCATTCGATTATCCTTTTTAATCTTTAGCCATAACCACTTTAGGAGATGAGAAATAAACAAATTGTTAATTGAACGCAAAAGTAGAAAGAACGGCTACACACCACAATAGAGAGGTTTTAGGTTAAGTTGATGCTGTTTTACCGACCCATGACTAAAAAAATGATAGAGATAGGAAACTCGGTTTATAAATTATATAGTATGGGACAAATGAAACTATCGGCAAATAAACAAGCGTACTTCATCTTCCACACTCGAGACAAGGTTGATCGGCCTAATGCATCATGACACGTAATAATTGCATCTCAATCATTTTTACCATATACATGAAATTAATATTCTTATTTTAGAAAAACCACTTTGAGTTTTAATTAAAGAAATTAAAAAAATCTACCATCTCCACCCTTTTTACAGTTTTCGTTTACGACTCTTAATTTCAAACTTTTTTTTACGTATTTATGCAATTATTTCAACTTTCAAATTCGTGAAAATAGATATAAGTAAATGACAATATTTCGATTATAATTCATAAAATTGCTCCATGTGACTGTTCAGGGTGACTAACTTTCAACGATATTAGTCATAGAGGCTAATATATATATATAATATTGTTTATCGGACAATTTCAGTGTGGATAAAAAAATTAATTAGACGGGCTATATAGATATTTATCGTTCTACTTTTCTATTATCAAGTGTTTCACTTTCTATTCAACATTGATGTAATAATCTAACATTATTCCATTTCTGTTGGATTTTCAGTCAAATTACTTTGTATATGAAATTATTGGGGGAATAGGAAGAACTTATGTTCAAAAGGGAAGTAATAAAAGATTCGTGTCGAATGTTCATTGAGTTACAAATGTTCTAGACACGTGACACGCCTTTTTACCCCCTGAATACTGTAAACTTTGCTGAAACGATGAGTCAACACAATTTGATCGTAAAGATATATATTGGGTAAATAATTCCAATTGATATAATAACAATAAATTATATATATATATATATTCTGCTCTGCAAAAAACAACTCCTGTCGGAAACGAAAAAGATGAACAACAAATTTAATCTTGACTGAAATTAATATCAAATATTATATTATCATATTACCCATATGACAGAAATTATTTTCTGAAACAGGAAGCATTAAATTTTATAAGCAGTCTAAGGAAATTAGAAATTTTCTCAAATTAACAAAAAAAGTTATTCTCAATGAAATATTTAACGTGAGAAGCCTTTTTATCGATTTGTCAAAAAAGACATGCGTGACTGACAAAACCGACAAAACTCATTTCAAAGGGGGAATTTTTAGTAGCCTTTTTGGCATTATAAATATTCTATTAGCTTAACACTATATCACTTTCTAGAAAATGTTTTATGTCAATGTGTCGTTTCAATGAAAAAAAAAAATCAAAAACACAATAAATAAAATTTTCATCACTCAAATGAAAGAAGAAACAAAAATATTTCTCCAAACCCTAAGAATATATTTGCCAACATAATATTGATGGAATCAATAAAAAAAACTTTGGGGTCTTTATGGAAGAAAGTGACTCATACAAATAACTGCCATAAGTTTATACATTATTTCATCGGGTTTTTATAAATACGAAAATGTACTTTTTTATACAATATATAAAAATTGAAAATGAATTTAATATAAATTTTACTGTTATATAATTATTTAACACCTAAATCTTACATATTTGTAATTAATATTACAATATTATATCTGATTATAATATTAATAAACGTATTGCAAATAAATTCATTTAATTAATTTTACAATCTCTTTTGTGAAAATTTTCAAAAATTGCTACTATTTTCAAGTCAAAGTCATCAGATATTTATCAACAAAACCTATTTAATAACAGTAATTTCTGATCAATCAATGCCAATCCATAATAATACAATGAAGAATTCTTCACACATTTTTCACAGAAAGTCAAATTTTAAATTAAAAAAATACTAAAATTCTATTGCATGCAATTATTAAAAACAATAGAAAATATTAATTTGCTGTTAATTTATTTTGAAAAATAAAAGTATATTCAGTAATTAATAAATATCGAGCAAATAATTATATTATATATAAATAAATATTTTATTACAATATAATATAAGCAGCAAATAAAAATGATAAAAACTCATAATGTACAAACCCAAAAAATTTTAAACAAATACTTATGACAAAATAATTTCATTATATCCAATTATAGAGTGTAAATTTTCAAATTACAGGAGACAAGACTAAAATAATCCTCCTTTTTTGCACAGATGAATATTAAATGTATTAACAACAAAACAAAATATATCACAAAATTACCGAGAGAGATAAAATTTAAATTTAACGTACGGTGCAAACCGATTGGAATAGTTTCCGACACGAGCGCCGCACTGATTATTATCAAACTAACTTTGCTTTTCGCAGACGATGTTGAAAAAAGTTCACCGAACGAATGTTCGGGCGTGGCGTTTCGCGATGAACTGGCGGGGAATCCGCAATGAACGTCGGCACCGGTTCGTGAGTCACACAGGCCACCCCCATTCGTCTGACAATTCTTCCAGACCCTTCTCTGGCCCTCCCCACCACATAACCTCCTTCCCCTCTTTTCCAGAAAACCCGTCACTCCTGTCACTTATATATACCTATACATGCAAATTGTCCTTTTAAAAAAAGAAACAAAACTCCACCCCCTTCTCTACATAAGGGACTTTTTGGCTGACAGTATCACTGAACCTTTCAGATTCGCAGAATTCTGCAATATTCAGAAACTGGTTACATCATTTACGAAATGTATAATAAAGAGAAATTAGGACTCATTTCCCTACTGTCGAGTGCTAGCCAGTCTTCCTAGTTACAGCAGAGAATTAAAAGACTTTGTCGAATACCAATTTTCATTTCGCGTAAAGGCGCTTGCATACTTCCAAATTTTTGGGCGAGCGATCGGCTGGATTGAATTTTCATGGTCGTGTCACTTAATTTGATTGGTTGTACTAAAGATTCCATTTTTACAGTTTTCTAAAATTAGAAACTGTGAAAATGGAATCTTTAGTACAACCAATCAAATTAAGTGACACGACCATGAAAATTCAATCCTTCCGATCGCTCGCCCAAAAATTTGAAAGTGTGCAAGCATCTTAAGTTTTCTAGTGGAGGATGTCATCAATAACGTAGATATATATAGAAAATACATACATGCAAAAAGCATGCTCCGCAATATGTAAAGAAGGTCCGACTACTGTTGATTCGAAGAACAGAAAGGGTATACAACTTGAAATGTTTCTCGAAAAAGATTATGGTTAACGGAGCATCAATTTCTTCTGTATTTTGA
>JUFY01022291.1:20256-30557 GCA_001855655.1 Leptopilina clavipes
AATCTTTAGTACAACCAATCAAATTAAGTGACACGACCATGAAAATTCAATCCAGCCGATCGCTCGCCCAAAAATTTGAAAGTGTGCAAGCATCTTTAGATTTAGAATTAAATGAAAAATTCTCCACATAAACAAGAAACTTGCTTCCACAGGAGGAAGAAAAAATTGTATAAAAATTACACTTTCACGATTTTTTTGACGCGAACGCGACAGTCTCCGACACTATGATCAATTATTTTCCGTGTTTTCGATATTTTACCGATATTTTTCAAAGGAATAACAGAGCACCAGGTGGGAATTCTTAATTATTCACCGCAGAAATAACGAAAATGATGAGAATTATTAACAAAAAAAGGAAGAAAAATGCAAGAAAAAAGGGAGGCAATGTGAATTCTTGCAAATTTCGTTACGAACTGAAGTTGCTTCGTTTGCGTCGATGTGGGCTGTTTTCGGCACTCACCCTGGGTTAACCCTTGGTTAATCGTGATTAACTGGATCCAACGGAATAATTATACTGATTGGACAATGATCACCCTGGAGTTAACCCAGGGTGAGTGCCGAAAACACCCGTGAGCTTCTCTCGAATATCACCCTGGAGTTAACCCAGGGTGAGTGCCGAAAACACCCGTGAGCTTCTCTCGAATATCGAATTCAAAATGGCGCGAAATAACTTTTATTCAAACTTTTTTCATTTCTAATTTTAATTTATATTAATTAATTAATGTTAATTTATCCATTTTATGATTTAAGAAAACCTCTTTCAACTGATGTAATGGAAGATATTCGAGAAATTATAAATAAACGTGTGAAATTACTTGAGTTTCATTAAATTTGAGTTCAAATGAAATTAATCCAAAAGATGGCGCTTATTTGATCCGGTTCCGTCATTTCCGTTTGGAGATTTTAACAGAGGACGCTCGGGTAATATTACATAAATATTGGTAAATATTTTGTCTTCTTCGTCTACTTGATATTTTTTTTAAGTCAAACATAAATTCAGGAAATCACGACGATTCACAAAGTCGTGCGTGCATAAAAGCATAAATTTTATTATCTCGAATTTCGTCGATTTTGTTCATTACTGTTAATTGTTGTCTGTGTAAGTAAAGTATTACTAATAAAATTGCGCGCTTATTTTATCCTTAAGGAAAAATAAATTTTGTATATAAAAGCTTTTTGCAACATTTCTTAAAACATTGGAAAATAGTTTTAAGTACTGTAAAAACGAGTGTTTTGATTTGAGGCATTGAAGTGCGGACATTTTCGTCATTTTAAAGACGTTTTCAGAAATCAAACTTTTTTTTTAACTCTTTTTCAGCTTCTTAAAAAATGTGTACTTAGAGGTTATGTCTCGCATCTAACATTTGTAAATAATCTCATTATGGTGAAAAATTCAAAAGACACTCGTTTTTACCTGTGACAAATATTGAATAGTTCAAGAATAAATATATTTTTAATATATACGGTAATTTTCAGGTTATTATCAAGAATTATTATTATTCAAAATAAAAATAAAAAAACATGGAATATTCAAAACAGGCCAGATTTTTTCCAAATGAATGTCCTATTTGTAAATCGAGAAAAAATTTAATAAGATGTAAATGCAATATGATTTCCTACTGCAGTGATGATCATCGATTACAACATTTGTCAATTCACGAAAGTTTTTGCAAAGCAATAAAAGAATTGCTAAAAGAAAAAAAATTGTCACACATTTTTGAAGAGCTTAATAATTTATACGGATCCAATTTGAACGAGAAAAGATGTAAAATTTATCAAGACGTAATCAACAAATTAGGAAGATCTTTGAGTCCGTTTGAAAGCAGAATGTTTCTACAACCTCGCCTTTGTTTTTTTTGTTATGAATCAAAACAAGAAGATTTAATCAATTGTCCTTATTGTCCAGTGGCAAGTTTTTGTAAAGTTCATCCAAATAATAAAATTCACAGTGAAAATTGTCAAGTAATGAATCGATATTTAAACACATTGGACACGGCAGAAGAATTGAATGTTGATCTGAAATTTCTCTCTTCTAAATTTCCATTTATTGATGAAGAAAAAAGAAAAGGTGTTCTAGACGGACTAACTTTTACAGTAAAAAGGACTGATACTAAATCAACAAGTTTACAATCGAAAATATTGAAAACTAATCTTTTCGATTTTATTGACATCGCTTCAAAATTTCACAATGCTTTACAAAAATTACACAACCCTATTCCGTCAGAAATGGTTATTCATATCGATGGACAATGTTATGATCATGCAATCATAGAAGAAAATTATTGGGAATTCCTCTTGCATTTTAATCCCTATGTGAAAAAGTTAAATATTGTCATCACTGGCAAACCAAGTGATCATGACAATCCGAGGACTCCTCTTTGTGAGAAATGCAATTCTATGGAGAAAAAATTGTCAATCGAAGTTTATTCAAATTCTTACGAAGATTATATACTAGAGGAAAATTATCAAGAACCCCATGTGCTATTTTATTTTAAAATCGAGAATGGAAAATGTTCTGAAAAATCATATTTATGGAATCAAGTTACTTGTCCCATTGTATTGCTGATTAATTCCAATTTAAATTACCGTAAAACGCAATATTTTCTCTCCTTTTTATTGACAAAATTGGAAATTATTTTCGAGGGACAAATCAACACGCCTTTTAGTGATAAAAATTCTTTTGACAAGGATGATTATTTTATAATTTTGAAGAAAAAGGAAATTCCCACAGAAAAGGATGAAGAAGAAGTAGAAGGAGAAGAAAAAGAAGAAGAAGAAGAAGAAGAAGAAGAAGAAGAAGAAGAAGGAAACTTTGTGTCAAACAAGAAGGAAAGTTTTTCCATTTCTGGAATAGATGACAATGATGATAAAATCGAACATGTAAACCCAAAGGAAATTGAAATTCAAAAAACGTCGATAAAATCACTTTCTCTGTCTTCTTCAGTATGTTCTTTTATTGTTATTTCAGAACCCAGTGAAGAGGATTTTAATACAGAAAAAAATGCAAATAAACTCTCGAATGTTAATTCTGATTTAAAAACTCTTGTCAACGATTCTGATAATAAAATCAATGAAAATGGAGAAAATAATTCTAAAACTATGGTAAAGAATCACAAAGAAGAAATCAAAGAATATAGCAACGATTTTGATAATCGTGAAATTAATTGCACCCAATCGTCGTTTTTAATCGAACACAATTTGTATCTTAAAAATGAAAATGAATCTCTACGACGACAGTTAAATTTATCTGTCGAGGAAATAACGAAACAAGAAATAAAATTTCAACAAGTCTTTTCTGATTTAAACGAAAGGAATAAATTGATAAGAAAAATATTGCACGATATTGTCGATACTGCTGTCAATAAAGATGTAGATATTGATTCAGTGCTTGAGAAAAGAAAAAATTAAATTTAACATCATTTGCATTTTTAACATTTCTAATTTTGTATTCGAAAATTATATCTCATATTGGTTTTAAAAATGCAGTTATTAAATTACTTCTTACTTTTTCTAACGTTTAATAGTGTTTTAAAAATCTTTCAATAATGTAATTATTGTTAAATTTATATCACGCATTTTTTTTTAATAAATCTGTAAAAACAGTGATTTACTACAATAAAATACAAATAAAATCCATTAATGCTCTGACACAATGTTAATAATTTAGAATGATTTAAAATCTTAACAAAATGTTTCTACCCTAATTTTTTTTTTGGTTTTATATAAACTTTTATTTTATATTTTATTTATAAATTATATTTATATCAATAGTTTTAGTATTATTATAATTGACTCTTCATTTATACTTTATTATTAATAAAATTATCTTATTTTAAATAATTGAATTAAAAATTTTCCGCCATAAAACTAATTTTTGTCAAACATGTTAGTTTTTTGACGCATTTTTATTTTTATTTTCAAACTCAAAAAGGGCGTAAGCGTCTTATTTTTACTTCCATTTTACAATTTGAATGTGAGTTACTTACTCGAAGGTCGATTTTATTCATTGTTACCGTTGTCACGAAGTATTTTTGTCATATTGACGTTGATGTAATTAATTGTCGTTCATGTAAGTAAACAATTTAATTTATTCTATATTTAACAATCTCAATTAATAATTAACGAAAATAATTGTAATTGTAATAACAAATCCAAAAAAAAACCAAAAAACTTGATAAAATTTTAGGTTAGAATCACTTTTTTCAATGATATATAATTTAAATCATTTAAATAGTTATTAAATAATTTAAATTATTTTTATTAATTAAAAAATAAAGAAAATAAATAATATATAAATTTAAAACTGTTTAATAGGCAATTTAAAAAAATTATTTACTTTCAATTTGAAATATCATTTGAAAAAATTTTCGAATTCGATCTTTTAAATATAAACAATTGTTTTGACACAAAAAGTCCCATTACACTGAATTTCTGTTCTTTCAAATCTAATCTAAATATTTATTTTCAGATTTCTCAAATCTATTGAACACTGTTCACGACAAAAACTATGAATTCTTCAAAGAATGTAAGATTCTTTCCGAATGAGTGCTTTATTTGTAAATCTAGAGACAAACTAATAAGATGTGAATGCAATATGATTGCCTATTGTGGAGAGGATCATCGAATTCAACACCTGCCAATTCACGAAACTTTCTGCAAGACGATAAAAGAATTATTAGAAGAAAAAGGATTGTCGCACATTAATCAGGACTTTTTTTCTTATTCATCTTCAAATACCGCTTGGGATATGGCCATAGAAAATAGACTCGAAGTAGAAAAAAAATTACAAAGACTTATGAGTCCTTTGGAAATTTCAATGTGGATACGTCCTCGAGTTTGTTTCGTTTGTCGTGAATTTAAAGAAACATTAAAAAATTGTCCAAATTGTCCAGTTGCAAGTTTTTGCCCAAATCATCCATCTGATGAAAGTCATTCACAAAATTGTCCAGTAATGAACAGATTTTTAACAATACTATCAACAGCTGAGGAATTAAATATTGACATGAAATTTGTACCGTCATTTTTTCCATTTATCACTGAAGAGAAAATTGGATTTCTAGATACATTGACACATACATTCAGTCAAAATGATCCCGAGACAAAGAGTTCAATATCAATATTCACAAAAACAAATCTCATCGATTTTATGAATGTCGCTTCAAGATTTAATACTGCATTGCAAAAAATATTCGACCCATTGCCATCGGAATTTGTCATTCATATTGATGCGCTTCACAATGATCATATAATTATAAATAAAAATTATTGGGAATTTCTCTTTCACGTTAATCCAACATTGAAGAAATTAAAAATCATCATCAATGGATGTCCAGTTCATTATGATTACGAGTCTGGACTTTGTGAAGATTGTCGTCCTTTGGAGAAAACAATGTCTGTCAAAATGTCTGCATTACCTTACAATGATTACATGGAATTAGAAAATTATCAAACACCAAATGTGGTATTTTACTTCAGAATGGACGATAGCAAGCGTTCTTTAGAACAAACAACAATATTGAGTAAAATTACTTGTCCCATTGTTTTTCTATTTAAATCAGAATATAAATTTCGTACCGCGCCTTATTTTCCCCTGTTTTTATCACAAACATTTCAAATTATTTTCCATGGACAAATTGACACAGTTTTTAGTGAAAGAACCGGATTTAAGAAGGACAATTATTTCATTATTGTCCAATCAAAGCAGGTAATTAAAGCACTTACGGAAAATTCATCTTCATCTGTAGCTTGTAGAATCTTCTTCTGACACAATTATAAAATCTGGAGAAGAGAAAAACGAAGAAGAAAATGCAAATGACTGTAAAACTGATGATGCTGGAGAAATAGTGAAATTACGGGAAAAAATTGTTGAACTTGAGAAAACTTGTTCTCAATTAAACGAGAAGAATGATATGCTAAGGAAAACATTAGGTGATATTGTTCATATTGCGGATATTAAAGCTGAAAACGTTGATCCAATTTGCATAAAAAGAAGAAAATTTTATTCGAATTCTAGGTAATATTTCTTTTAATAAAATCTATTCGCAAATATTATTTGGAATTTTAAATAAAATTATAAAGATAATTTTTTATTTCTTTTTACATGTCCATGAATTAATATTATGCCCAAAATTAAAAAAAAAATTCCTAAATCAAAAATTATATAGAAAATTATTGTTAAAATTATTAAAACTATTAAAATTTAAAAATTAGAAAGAAAATCATTGTTAAAATTAATAAAATGAAAAGATTAAAGTTATTAAAATAATTATTATATTTTTAATTATTATTTTTAACTTTATATTAATATTCAATTGATAGTTTATATCAGATTTTATGTTTGATATTAAATATTAAATATTTTTTATTTTATATCAGTTTCCAGAAATACGTGTAAAGTAAAATGTGGTGGTATAATTTTTTCCCCAAAAAGATGGTAATTGAGGAAGAAAAATTGTATTAACCTAAAAATACTAAAAATTAAACATTCAGGTACATAATTGATTTTATTATGGTAGAAAAAAGGAAACTAACCTTTCGAAGGGACAAATTTATCTCCAATACTCCAATCTTCAATTCGAGATAAATGATGAATTTTCCAAATAATGAAGCACTAATACACTTATATGCACATTTTTGCTTATTTTAATTTCACTCATCGACAAATCACGATAATTTACTGTTCGTTTATACATAGTCGAAAAAGAAATGTCACTTTTTTAAAACTTGGAAAAATTACCGTCGCGGTTAAGAACAAAAGAAACGTTAGATTCTCCAATTTTTCTCAATAAATATAATATCATAATGGATAAAATTACACCGAGATTTAGGATTAAATGAAAAATACTCCACATATGAGAAACTTTTTTCCAGAAGGAAAAAAAAATTTTTATAAAAATTACACTTTCACGATTATTTTTGGCGCGAACGCGGCACTCTCCGACACTGATCAATTATTTTCTGTGTTTTCGATATTTTACCGAGGCGCGAAATAACTTTTATTCAAACTCTTTTCATTTTTAATTTTAATTTATATTAATTAATTAATGTTAATTTATCCATTTTATGGTTTAAAAAAACCTCTTTCAACTGATGTAATGGAAGATATTCGAGAAATTGTAAATAAACGTGTGGAATTACTTGAGTTTCCATTAAATTTCTGTTCAAATGAAATTAATTCGAAAGATGGCGCTTATTTATTCCGGTTCCGTTTTTAGTCACTTCCGGAATAGTGGGAATTGTGGAAACTGGAACAGAGAAAATTATTATGATTATTATTATATTCCGCACTAGAAACGTCTGGAAACGTCAAAAAGAAAGTGTAATTTAGAAGCGTTTTATAATGTTTTATAACAAATACGACGTATTTTTAGCTAATGAGCAATGTGATACGATTGAGAAAAAGTCTTTTGATTTCGATATTAATACAAGGATACGATACAAAAGTGCCATGAAAACGCTAGATGGTAAGTTGACAATTTTGACAACAATGATTTCATAACCTAAAAATATGTACGCAATTTTTGTGTTTTACAATTTGTACCCTAGTGAAAATAATCACGTGTATTTACACGTGTCGATTTGGACATGTAAATATACGTGTAATACACATGTAATTACACAAGGAAAAATTATTACCCACACAGCACGTGTATTACACATGTAAATACATTAGAAAATATTATTACACGTGTAATAATAATTCCTTGTGTATTTACATGTCCAAATTGACACGTGTAAATACACGTGATTATTTTCAATAGGGTAGTCTAAACATTAATATTATTTTTGATTTTATTATTCAAATCTAATCTCTATTTCGATATTAACTATAGTGAATACCGATACTTTTCAGCTCTGTAAGATTAATAGTCAAGTCAGAATTTTCATGATGACCACAAATTTCACTGGGAAATTTTGGTAAATTCTCATACGAAAAGGAATTAACCAGGTTTGTGTTAATTTTTGCCAATTATTATTTGTCTTTTCAAGACAATTTCTATAACGTTTATTCGTTAGCAATTTTGCTAATAATGGTAATATTCTGCTAAAGATATACAAATGTAAAAAATTATTTTATATTTTTTAAGATAATACATAAAGAAATATTTTCTCCCACATGATTTTAATGCACCGTTTTCGACAAAGTCACGTTCCTGATGGTCACCAGACGCAGTAGTTAAATACGTGGTTTTCCCCGAGCTTTCTAAAAGCGCTTACTGAATAATCTTACTTTAGTGGTCGATTTCAAATATAACAGAGCCGTATACTTATAAAACCAGTGCCTCGTATAATCGAGCAACAAAGATTATTTTCCCCAAAAAAATACTATTTTGACAAAGATATGTTAGTTTAAAAATTAATTAAGTCAGAATTATGCAAAAAAAAGAATTAAAATTATATCTATTATTCTCAATTTTTCATTTATTTATTCTATTAATTCGCGGAAATTAATTAAATAAAGTGTAATAAAAGAGGCGATCCTAAATTCCTTCAAAAAGAAAAAAAAATTATCTATCTTGATATCCCAAACCATTTTATAATACAAAAGTATTTACTTTCCTTTGTATTAAATTTAAAATAATCAGGAAAAGGGATTTATTAACAAGGAGTAAATGGATTTTTTATTCTCTAATAAGGAGTAAATGGGGTGTCCTGATTGGTGCGCGAATATTTTATTTGTTTTGTGATTGGTGCGTTAATTTTTCTTCATTTTCATCCATTAATTTTATTAAATTTTATTTATTTCTTTTTAATTATTAAATTATTAATTACTACTTCATTACTATTATTGAGCAGTTATTAATTCATTATTATTATTATAATATCATTTTTAATAATACTTGTGAGGGAGACAATGGCTTTATTTAAATTTTAAAAAAGTAAAAAGACATTTTTTTTCTAAACCTAAAAGGAGTAAAATGAATTTTCGTATTCTCTAAGAAATTAAATGGGGTGTCCTGATTGGTGCGCGAATATTTTATTTGTTTTGTGATTGGAGCGTCAATTTTCCTTCATTTTCGTCCATTCATTTTATTGAATTTTAGTTATTTCTTTTTAATTATTAAATTATTAGTTACTAATTCATTATTATTATTGAGCATTTACTAATTTATTATTATTATTATAATATCAATTTTAATAATTCTTGTGAGGGAAACAGTGGCTTTATTAAAATTTTAAAAAAGTAAAAAGAAATTTATTTTATAAACCTAAAAGGAGTAAAATGAATTTTCGTATTCTTTAAGAAATAAATGGGGTGTCCTGATTGGTGCGCGAATATTTTATTTGTTTTGTGATTGAAGCGTCAATTTTCCTTTATTTTCTTCCATTAATTTTATTAAATTTTATTTATTTCTTTTTAATTATTAAATTATTAGTTACTAATTCATTATTATTATTAAGTAATTATTAATTCATTATTATTATTATAATATCATTTTTAATAATACTTGTGAGGGAGACAATGGTTTTATTTAAATGTTAAAAAAGTAAAAAGACATTTTTTTTATAAACCTAAAAGGAGTAAAATAAATTTTCGTATTCAACAAATAATGGGGTGTCCTGATTAGTGCGCAAATATATTATTTGTTTTGTGATTGTAGCGTCAATTTTCCTTCATTTTCGTCCATTAATTTTATTGAATTTTATTTATTTCTTTTTAATTATTAAATTATTAGTTACTAATTCATTATTATTATTAAGTAATTATTAATTCATTATTATTATTATAATATCATTTTTAATAATACTTGTGAGGGAGACAATGGTTTTATTTAAATTTTAAAAAAGTAAAAAGACATTTTTTTTATAAACCTAAAAGGAGTAAAATAAATTTTCGTATTCTCTAAGAAATAATGGGGTGTCCTGATTGGTGCGCGAATATTTTATTTGTTTTGTGAATGGTGCGTCAATTTTCCTTCATTTTCGTCCATTCATTTTATTAAATTTTATTTATTTCCTTTTAATTATTAAATTAGTAGTTACTAATTCATTATTATTATTGAGCAATTAATAATTCATTATTAATATTTTAATGTCATTTTTAATATTAGTTGTGAGGAAGACAATGGCTTTATTTAAGTTTTAACAAAATAGAAAGAAATTTATTTACTAAACCTAAAAGGATTAAAATGAATTTTCGTATTCTTTAAGAAATAAATGGGGTGTCCTGATTGGTGCGCGAATATTTTATTTGTTTTGTATTGGTGGTCAATTTTCCTTCATTTTCGTCCATTCATTTTATTGAATTTTATTTATTTCTTTTTAATTATTAAATTATTAGTTACTAATTCACTATTATT